>OZ034968.1:64998398-65183398 GCA_964030785.1 Siderastrea siderea
CGAACAAACGAACGAACGAACGAACGAACGAATGCATGTATGTATGCATGCATGAATGAATGCATGCATGCATGCATGAATGAATGAATGAATGAATGAATGACGAACGAAACGAAAGAACGAACGAACGAACGAATGAATGAATGAATGAATGAATGAATGAATGAATGAATGCATACACGAATGAATGGATGAATGGATAGATGAAGGACAAAATGGATGAAATATGAAGTTGAAAGTATAGTAATCGACTCTCATTTTCTTTTTCTTCTAGCTACTCTTGGTGGCAATTTTGGTCTCTTTCTCGGCATGAGTATCCTCACCATTCTGGAATTCGTCGACCTTGCTTTCAGGAGGTTTTGCTTCTTTCTTTGCAGAACGCTGCACGGGTCAAACTAGAGATGTCCCGAGATGAATATATTGAGAATGCATTCAAAACAATGGCCGCCAAAAACGCCAGTTTGCTTTCTATACATTTTTAGATCGGATAACTTATAGCGGGAACTCACAACTGTAAGGCAAACAATATATGGACAAGAACGTCGGATCTGGCTTTGTTTCGCATGCCACAAAGTGGATATCCAAGTTACAGCACGCGCAGGCGTCCATCGTTACAGTAGGACACCATTCTCGTCCCCAGAGCCTTCGGTTCTTTTGGTCTTTTAGTCGTCGGAGCTCTGGGGACGAGATTGGTAGGACCCCGTCTTACAGTTACGCCGTTAATAAAGCCACCATATATTTGGTTATTACAGCCACTATATATTTGGTCCGAAAAAGAGCACGTGTAGTCATTTCATTATGTAAGAAAAGAGAAGCACACAAGAGCGCCGCATATGCTGAAGAATTAGTTAGCTTTATTGCTCCTTGACTAAAGGGGTACACTCTAGTAGATTTTAGGACAACCTCAGTAAATTCGAGAGCGTACGGACGGGACAGTCGGGGCTGGTCAAACAAAGGTACCCAACGGATCGTTCCATTGGAATGTCTTTGTTAGGAAGGCCTTATCCGTATTAGAAATTTGGATTTCACGAAATTTGATAAAAAATGATGAGTTTCCTTGTTGACATGTCAACTCCAACTTTTGTAACATGGGATGTTAACCTCTTTGCTCTTGGCGGGACAAATATGTCGTTTAGATTACAAAATAAAGCCAGCTAGCATTTTGAGAAAGACCAACAGCAGCTCAGAAATTCAGAGAATAAGATGTTTTTCGTAAATGCTTTTTTTTCTGCGATTTTGAACTTTCAACTAAAAAGTCAGCAAACAGATCAACCCTTGTTAGCTAACAAAAAATATCCATTCAAAAGGCCCTGAACCAATGTGAGAAATCAGAAAACGATGTTATATTCTCTGGTAGGGTACCTCTCTTTTGAATTTTTGCATCTCGATCTCGTCTACACGGACTGAAAATACAGAATCTGGAAACGGGTTGTTCGGTAAACGATAGTCTGAATTCTGTTCAGCTCAGTTAGTTACATTGTCGGACTTGGTTTGCGCTGTGAGAAGCTCTTTTTTCTCCATCAACAAGTTTCTGTTGTTGACATTCAATCTGCTTTTTTAAATACCCTGGATTTTTGTAATTGAGAACAACATATAAGAAGGCCTGGGAGTTAACGTGATGGCTTGATATGAGTTAATAAACAAGCAAACAAGTAAAGAAACCAAAAAACAAACAAAAAATGAGACAAAATAAACAAAAGCACGCGTAAGAAGAAAAAGCACCCACTAAGTAAGTGGATAGATCTGCCTAAGTGCGATTTCAATAAGAAACAAACAAACAAAAAAAAAAACATTTTGCTGAAACAACATAAAATAGTTACATAACCACCTGGAATTAGAGAAGCTCGCAAACAATAAAAAAAATCCAAAATAAAAAATGTTACTAAAATACTGGCATATGTAGTCCATTTGACGTACTTGAAGCTTAAAAATAACATGGTTTCTTGTACCGTTTAAGGTAATAAACAAAGATGTGAAATTAAAATTCTATTCTAACTGAATTCGATTCCATGTATATGTAAATAATGAATACAGTTTGTGTACAAAGTACTGAATTAGTTGACTTTAGGCTTCGTTTTTCACTGCACCTGTGCAATAGTTAACTACACGAAGAGGCACAATAGTTAAAGTATGGATATGTCACTTTTTCTAATTTGCTTCGAGTTTGGTGACACTTTTCTTTCTGATTCTGATTGCTCTGGTTGAAAATTCCGAGTGTTACTCCCTACTGTACTTGAAATACCACAGGCCGCCCAAACTCACGTTACGAGGTGTAATGAACGTGACCTTTGAGCGAGCCGGTATCGCGTTACAGGCGACCCGTCGTCTTATGAAGGGAGTTACAGTGGTTAAGCAATCAAACCTAAAACCACTAAAACGATGAATACACGGCAAAACACAAAGGAATACATCAAAGGTAAGTATTTTTTAGTCATTGTATTGAACAAAAGTTCAAATTTATCGTCATTAGCGTTCGCAGACCTCAGTATTTTAATTCTCATACAAGGTCTCTTTTAACGCCCGGAGGGGGGGGGGGGTACTCCCCCACAATTTCTATACGGGTATGTGCCGCCCAACGGGGTCGTGATTTTGGGACTCCTGATCTAGAACGGGGTTTCCTAGAACGGGGTATAATAATCGAACGCACTAAAGTTTAAAATTGTCAGCAACCATTTGAAATTATTAATAGAGAGTTTTCTTAACTAAAACTAAAAAAAAAAAATACATAACGAATAAATTGTTGCATCCCGTGTTGCCCGCAGTAGGCGCATTGTAAGGTAATTATCGTGTAATAACGCGTTCGATAACGCGCGCTTGGTTCCGACGCGACGAGCGGGGAGTAATTTGCGTCAGAATATACCGCTTTGTGTCTACACAGGAAACCTACTTCTGATGAACAGATTAAAATATATCTATTTATTACATATTCAATCAAAGCTGCATGATCACTTAGCAATACGGCCTTAAGGGGGGATTACACGTGGACACCTTTTCCCCCAAACGTTTTAGCCTGGCTATTGCAATTATCTCCATTTTTAGAACGGGGTATTGAAAATTGACCTATTTCTAGAACGGGATCATTTTGAATGCCAAATATTTCTAAAACGGGGTCCTATTTTGGAGACCTGGGCGGTACATACCCACCCAAATTATACTTAAATACCCCCCGGGTTATAACGGTCGCCTGTAATGCGATACCGGCTCACTCAAGGGTCACGTTCTGCCTCACCGAAGGTAAGAATGTAAATTACATTACACCTCGTAACGTGAGTTTGGGCCGCCTGTGGTAATACAGATAAACACCTGATGAATTTTACGGCCCACTAAGTGACTACAATTGCATGTCGAGCTAGTTGTCCCGTGTACATTTCCAATAAAAAAAGGCTCCCAAGAAAGGAGGACTGAGAAACAATGGTCCTTTTCTTGAAGTACATTTTTCACATGTCTTGTACTCAACACATCAAAAAACAATAACTACTGAAATCAAACATTTGAAGAACTAAACATGAAAATGTTGTCAAAATTTATATTGTGAAGTGACGGACTAGCATTTCTACGTCGAGAAAACTAAAAGGCGTCTCCTCATTATCGTAACACCCGGGCGAATAACGTAAATAATGAAGAATACTTGTTGAAAAAATCGTCCCATTAATAAAAGGCACATTCTAAAGAAATGTCGAGGGACAAATGCTCTTCATAAGAAATACGAGACCTACGTTGAACACTCAAGAGATTCGCGCCAGATATTTTGTGGTTTCGCTCTTTATTTTATTGCCGGTTGCATTTTAATGTATTACCCACATTTTCACACTTACATTTTTGTATACACCTGACTGAATAAGCGTTGTCTGGTAAAAAATACAAACCATGAGCGATGCGACATTGTGGAATTCTGGGAAAACAGCAGGGCGAGCTTGTTACTCCGTTCCGTTTATTGATATTCAAGGTATTTTTTTAAATTCCTGGAGAGATTTTGGAGTATATCTATCAGTTTTATTTTTTCCGCGCCATTATGATGTGCATCGGTCTCTGAGAACCAAAGCAGGTTCTTCCGCTCCCCAGAAAACCATTCGGTCGTATAGTTTTTACCCGACAACGTCTCTTCGATTAGGTGTATTCATGTATATGTTGTCAAGCTTTGCATATTAACACTTGATTAATATATCACGACATGCAGTCGACGAAACGTTCTGTTTTTATCGCTGATTTTTATTTTAACTGAAATGTTTGAAAAAAATCTAATGCAATCAGAAATTCAAAAAAAAAGGAGAATTAATGTATAAATGATGGCTTCTGCCAGTAACCACAAATGATGTGAACAAGAATGAACAAGTACATCTGTTAACAGTCTGGTAAAAATAATAATGGCATTCATGTTACGGCAGGGAATCGTAAACTTTGAAGCACACATGATGTGTAGCACGCACGATATAGGATAATTAAAAGTAAAGATAATTTTTGCTTCAGGGCTTAGCAAGCGGGTTGTTAATAAAACTGTCTTAAGCCTGTCTGCAAGTCTACGATAATTGAAAGCACAATGAAAATGAACTATATCTCTTTGTATGATTTCGGAGTTACCGGTTGACTTTAATTTAATCTATCTACCTTCATAATGTATGAATTTCAAAGCTCTTTAAGTATTAAAGCTGATTTTAATTTCCTGACGATAACAAAAAAATTGAAAATAAATATCACAAATTTCATTTTGCAGAATATTTAATATACCTGCTCAATATCATGATTATAAATATTGAATGGCCTCCCTTGCATGAAGAAATACAAGGTTTCTTAACTAACTTTTTAACTGCCGGTCAACAATGAAACCCCAGAGGGTTATGCTTTGCTGTCGTAACTTAACGAGACTACAGAAGATGTTTCTTTGATATGAATATATTCTGCAAATTAAAAGCTGGCAATCTTTTTGTGCTTCGATCCTTAAGACACTCTGCAATGAACGGTAAACAAAATTTCGAACAATAAAATGAAGAGTAGTAAATTTTTTGGTAGTTAAAATCATTGTTATTTAACTGAAAATAATGATAAGAAAATTCATATGTGGGATTTATTTCATATAATTATATGTTGGCTTTTTCTCGTATTTGTTTTTCCTTGCTGTTTCGATTCAAAACGGGGCAGTTTAATAAAGAAAAATAATAAATGCCAACATTTACCCGCTGGTCAACATTACTATAAGAGTTACTTTATTTTTACTCCTTTTTTAATCACAATTTCGTTTCTTTGCACCGATTGCAGGCAATTTTGTTTATACTTAGGTCAGGACCTCAATTAATTTTTAGTTAGACGAAAGACACATGGATAATTAAACCCTTCATAAAAAGCAGTGCCATTATGTTTCCGTAATATTATTTCCATGACAGCTGGAATAATTAACTTGGGTGTTCTATCCGATCTTTCAAAAACGCAATCTTTATCATTTAAAGACGCACGCAGAAAACCGTTGAACTCTTGTATTATTAGAAAGAAAAAACTGTAAATAGAGCTTCAAAAACATGCATATGTTTATCGATGTTTAAAAAGACGTAGTTGAATAACAATGGCCTTAAAACAGCAGAGTAATGTGATGCCAGACATGGGAAACGAAACACTGGATTCAAGCAGCAAAGACAGTAAAGGAAAGGAAGAACTCAAAACCTTCGTACAAGATACAACTCTACACGGGGCAAGATTTTTGTTCGCCGAAAACATTTTCCGGAGATTGCTTTGGACCTTGGCTCTCATCGCATGCGTCAGTTACTGTTTTTACCAAGTTTTTACTTCTGTGACTGCATTTTATCATTGGCCATTTAACACGAAAATTTCATCAAGTACAAGTAAAGGAAACGAGTTTCTATTCCCTGCTGTAACGCTCTGCAATCTCAATGCCTTCAACACACGGAGATTCAGAGATGAAATCAAAATGCGTCACAATATTACTGAAAAGCTGGTCGAGAGAAAACTTCAAGACATTTCTCTCATGGTAAGACGATCGAAGGAAATGTTAAAGGAAGACTTCAAAAAACGCAACCCAGAGCTTTTTCTTCGGCAAGAAACGGCCGTCGGCATCCTTAGTATACAAGGAAACCTAAGCCATCAAATTGACGAAATGCTTCTTCCGAGCAGCCCTCATTTTTATTCCTGCTCCATTAATGGAATACAATGTACCGCAAAGAATTTCACCAAGCACCTCAGCTCAGCGCACGGGCAGTGCTACACGTTTAACTCTGTAGAAAGCGATCAACCTCTGCTACCTGTTACAGTAGCCGGTCGGAACAGTGGACTGAAGCTTCGACTGAACATCGAACGTGACAGTTACATTAGATGGCCTAACCATCCTTCCGCAGGACTTGCAATGATTGTTTATGACCAAAAAAGTTTCCCTTTCATGGAGGAATTTGGCATCGCCATACAACCAGGCATTTCTACTTTTTGTGCCCTAAAGAGAAAAATGGTTAGATAAGACAATTAGACTATGAGGTTTTAATACATTAATGTGATTCCATCGAAATAGAAGGAATATTTAAACTTTTCTAAAACTTGGTCCAGTTGGTAATTATGTTTAGAACCTTTCAAAAATGCAATAAAACATAGGGGTCACCGTGCTTGTTTTTTCACAAAATAGATAGCCATTAATAGCAACTATACGACCCGCAAGGTTTTCCTGAGAAACCCTAGTAATCAGAAATGAGAACTATAATTGCTTTGAAAAGTCATTGCTTGTATTGAAATATTGGAGCAGTTCAACAAAACAGACAATTATCTTGTATTGTATACTATTTTAGTTGAACAGGAATCAAATTTAAGAAATTGCGGCGAGCGTACATACCCTGCTGCACCTAAAAACGTGTTCTTTTCGGCATTTAAATAAAAATATCTTAAAGCAGAATTTTTAACTTTTCTCAAAATCGCGATATATTGTACTAGACCGTATGCCATTTGAATTTATGTATTAAAAAATGGGGGTCACCGAGCTCGTTTAGGAGAAAACGACCATTTATTTCTCTGAGCAGCTCAGCTTTCATAGAAAACTTATAAAGTTCCGAAGGTGCCCGCGCTCGTGCGCGCGCTAATCACGCAAGAAATGATGCGCGGAAAGGATGCGTAATGCAATTGAAGGGAATCCCCTTAAGGAAGTGAAACGGCATTATTTCTCACTGAAGAAGAGACAGCAGTCTCGAAACGTCTGAGGATTTTCCCCCATTTTCTATTTCAAGCGTAGAGACTCTAATTTTAATTTACCTCAGGAATATCCCCTTAAGGACGTTCGCGCTAATTGTTTCTGCGCGTTCTTACTGCGCACGCAATTCACTGCCACGTCATGCATTGAGCGCGCGCGCTGTTGGAGAAATGTGGAGATATATAGCACTAGTGGGCACTTTAGTATCTATGCACGGGTTTAACTCTCTTAAATGTTCGGTGACCCCATATTTTCTTTTGTTAATTCACTTTCTCTGTCGATAATCTACGTTTTGAGAAAAATTAAAGAAAATCTGTATTGTGGAAGTTTGATTTTTTTCAACTTTTCTGCCCTCGCATCATCGAATTATGCTATTATTGTAGCTGCACGGTGTTCGCAAAAGTCCATCTTAGAGGATGAGTTTAACTAAAAGGATGACACCAGCTCACATTATTTACTTGATATTCCCACTTAAATAAAATTTGACTAAGAAAGTCGGTCTACAGCGAATCATTTTTAATATTTTTCAACTAACAAGTACTGAGGCTATGTCGAGTTGCGAGGGCCGATTTGTCAAAATTGGGGTAGTTTTCCACGTGCTTTATTTTGAAAACGAAGTCGGTGACCCCCCAATTTTTTTGCATTTCTGACATAGGTAACTCATTATCTGACTGTAGCCAAAGTATGAAAAAAATCTGTATTGCAGAAGTGTTTCGCGCGAACGTCCTTAATATCCACATATTTTCCTCTGATGGTGGTGGTGATCGCACTTCTTGGACTCTAGGTCCAAATGCGTTTTAATTTAGATTAACCTTAGATTCGTAAGTCTCATTTTAACTTTTAACTCGTTTAGAGGATATTCTCACATGAATTTTCTAAAAAACTCTGCTTGTTTTTTCTTACTTTTGCCAAATTAATCCTTCATTTTTTTGCTGACAAAAACAAAATGTCAGGATAAGCAAACGTTCATGCAAGAACTGCCACATTTTTAGAGTTGTTTAATGGCATGAAATAAAGCCACTAAAGTGATCACTTATGCCACCGAAATTTTCTTTTATCAGTAAAAAGAGAATGTGAAATTCCAACTCAGGCCACTTAAGGCATGGTTAGAGCCTAATTTGCATACAATCTACGAAACTGATCATAACTTTGGGGACATTTGCTGAAAAGCTCTCAGACTTGGCACCCATTTCAAACGTGATGGCCTCAACTCAATGTTTAGACTAAAGTGCCCAAACCCTGCCTTAAGTGGCCTGAGAAGCTTCTTAATCTGACTATCGCTGGCAATATTTATCATAAAGTGTATGCATTACTTACCAAATTGTTTTCGTTCTGGCGGCATGAAGTTTCTTTTGCTGGGAATTTATTCCCTAAAACAGTTCTTGCTCAAAATGGGTTCTTTTGACGGTATTTTTATGGGAGGGTTGACACCAATATCTTACAACATTTGAAAGATTTTGTAAACGTTTATTAAAGTATGGCAAGATTTGAGTTTTTAACTCGTTAACAATTCGTCAAGTTTAAACACAGTGAACACAAGCGTAACGGAGGCTTTGCTGATCTTGAAATTTTTCTCGTTATTCTGAGTGATTTGTTTTACAGGATGTAGATTTCCTGTTTTATACTCCCAAGATGCCCCAATTCAATATCGAAGAAAAACAAATTTCATTTGTGTAAGAAAACAAAAGAAATCATTAAAAAATAAAATTAAAAATACTGAAATAAAACTTTACCCGCTGGAGGGCTTTCACTTGAAAGGTTATACAGTAGAATTTCCTGATCCAAAGACCAACTTCAAAAACGCATCTCCTTTTTCAAGGTTTGGAGTGCTCGTGGATCGTGAAGTTAAAGCCAAACCATGCATCATGTGCAATTTATTGTATCGTTCCCAGGCTTACGTTTGATTCAATTTTATCACCTCTTTATTGACTGGACTGTATTTGGTTACGACATTAATTTCTGATGAAAAATAATTTTCTTGCAGATGATAAACTTGAAGGCGCCGTATGAAACCAATTGTACAAACGGTGATCGATCCTTGGGCATGTTCAACAGCGACGCTTACGTCTACACCAAACAGGCGTGCCAAATAAAATGTCGCAACGATTACATTATCAAGAGATGTGACTGTACACCTCCTGAATATAAAGGTATGACCGTTCATTGTTCAAGAAAATGATGATGACGACGACAATGATTTATTTACCAGTAGTAAGTGTGAATTGAACTGTGCTGGACAGACAAATTTACAAAGAAAAGTTTATTGACAAAAAATAGCTGGACAATATCACGTTGTAATACAGCAACCCCCCCCCAAATTTCGAACAAACAAGAAACCAAAAAATTGTTCGAGAGAATGGGACTTTGAGATAGCTAATAATCGAGATTTATAAACTTGACGTCATGGTTTGCTATGGTTAGAGGCCTCGCGATTCTGCATACTTTTTTAATCTCCAGTCCTCTTCACTCCGACCGGAGCATAGGGTCTCCAGCGGAATCGATTCTGTGCCGTCCGTTTCAGTTGCTCCCAAGACATTCCAATATCCTCGTATTCTTGCTTGTTGGTCCTTCTCCATGACTTTCTCGGCTTGCCTCTCTTCCAAGCCCCTTAAGGGTTCCACTCAAGGGACTGCCTTGTGATGTTGGTAATGGGTTTCCTGAGATTGTGGTCGATCCATCCCATTTCCTACATCTGATGGTGGCTTCCACCCTCTCTTGCTTGGTGCGCTGCCACAGGTCATCATTTGATATTTTTCTCGGCCAAAAGACTCCAAAGATGTAACGGAGTCTACGGTTAATAAAGGCTTGGAGCTTGTTGATGATTGTCTTGGTCAACAGCCATGTCTCGGATCCATACAACAGGTCGGACTTCACGTTCGCATTGAAGATTCTCAGCTTTGTCCACAAAGATGTGTACCGGATCTCCAAACTGGTCTTAACATGGAAAAAGCAACTTGCGCTTTTCTGCATCTCGCCTCAACATCTTCCTCTGCACCCCCGGTTGTGGTGACAATACTGACGAGGTATGTAAACACAGTAACTTGTTCCAAGGCCTTTCCTCGATACATGATATCCCCTGCATTTTGCTGGAGCTCGAATCCTCATCTCCTTGGTCTTGGATGCATTCACTTTCAGCCCACTCTATCAGCTTGCTTTTGGAGTGCCTCGAACTTCTGCCGTGCATGCGTGATCTTTTGGCTCAGCAAAACTAGGTCGTCCGCAAGTCTTCAAACTTCTCAAACTGTATCCCGGTCTTGATCTCACCATAAGCTTGTCTTGTTACCCAGTCTAGTACGACAAGGAAAAGGAGGGGGCTTAACAGACATCCTGGCGGACCCCTGTCTTCATTTCAAAGGGCTCAGTCATCGTTCCTTCGTGCATCACTCTCACCTGAAAACCCTCATAGAGAACCTGGATCATCTTGATGATCTTCGATGGGACACCATAATAACACAAGATCTTCTAAAGCATGTCCCGACCTATGGAATCGAAGGCTTTTTCAAAGTCTACGAAAACCATGTATTACCCAGTGTTCCGCTCTAAGGTCTGCTCTACTATTATCCTTAAGGTTGTTGTTCTACGAACGCTTCATGCGAAATCCTGCTTGTTCGTCTCGGAGCCCTTCTTCAAGAGAGTCCTTCGTTCTCAACAAGATGATCTTACTAAGTACTTTGCTAGCTATCGACAGGAACATGCCAAGATCTCCCTTCTTCAAAAGCTTTACCAAAAGGCCTAACTTCCAGTCAAAGGGAATGCTGCACCCAGATCTTGTTCAAGAGGGAGTGGAGTACCTTTACAGAGACCCAGCCTCCTTCTTTCCAAGATTTTGGGGATTGTGTCACATCCAGCCGCCTCCCCATTCTTCAAGGTCTTCAGAGCTCTCTTGACTTCTGCCGTGGTGATTGGCCTGTTTCAATGTCCAGCAGGGGACCCTTGGGGAGGTCCGTTGGGTTCTCTGGTGCCGGTCTGTTCAGGATCTCCTGGAAATGCTCCTTCCATCGATTTAGCTGGTCTTCAATCTTGGTTAATACCTCTCCGTTCCTACCTTTAACCGGCTTAATTACTCTGGATATTTCTTTTTCCGCTAAGCGGCCTCGTAGTATCATACACTTTCTTCATGTTTTTCTTCTCTGCTGCTTCCTCCGCCTCACGAACAATACCGTCAATTCTTGCTCTCTTGTCTCTCCTGCAACTCCTTTTCACCCCCGCGGTTCTTTGTATGATATATGCGTGCTGAGGTCAGCTTATGCCTCCTTGTCTTAGCAGACTCTATCTTTGCCTTCAGTTCCCGTCTCTCCTCATGATCAACAAGTTTCCAGATACCTTCACTCATCCATTCCTTTCTTTCTTGCTTGACCTTCCCAAGTACTTCCTCACATGTGGAAGTGTACATCTCATTAATTCGTCTCCAGTCTTCCTCCAGGTCGACCTCTGTCATGTTGTTATCATCGTCGACATTATACAGAACCTCATATCTATTGGCCAATGCTATTACAAAGTCGTCCTTTACACTCTTCTCACTTAATTTGGACGTGCAGTATTTGGTCCTCCTGGATTTTGGTTTCTTCCGGGCCGGCAGTTTCATTTTGATCTTTAAGGTTGGACCTTTATTTCGAGGCAACGACGTCAGATACATGCACGAACGCTGGGCACCAGGTTGAAAAACTGATAAAATGGCCGCCATCGCGGAGTGACTTAAATATTTAACCGAAATCAAAGTGTTGCCGAAGTTGAAAACGAAGGCGCTCATAACAGGGAACGAAGCCCGACACCTAGGCCCCCAACTGAAGGCCTGGGTCAGTCTAATTAAAGCAAACAATTCTGGATTACGTTATAACGTTGACCAGTTTGACAGACACTAGAATCGGACTAGCTAACAATTTAATTGTGACCGTGTTTCTTTTTTTTTCTTTTGCTCCGTTGCAGCCAACGTTTCTGTTTGTGCACCGAATGACACAGTACACTGCGTTTACAGTTCATATGGTAGGTTCACAGTTTAAGTAAAGCTACCATAGAAGGAAAGGTATGACACTCCTTGGAGAAGTGATCCAATGAAAGAATGAATGAGTTCACCTAAGCACAGAACGAACAAACGAAAGAACGAGTGAGTGAGTTAATGAATAAATAATGGTTTGAATGACCAAATGAACAAGTGAATGAGTGATTTGCCACCGAACGAACATACCAACCAGAGAACCATCAAACGAACGACAGAACGAACGAACGTACGAAAGAAAAAAAGAAAGAAAGAAAGAAAGAAAGAAAGAACGAGATGAATGAATGAAGAATGAATGAATGGATAAATGAATGATTGAAGGAAGGAAGGAAGGAAGGAAGGAAGGAAGTAAGGAAGGAAGGAAGGAAGGAAGGAAGGAAGGAATGAAACAGTGAGTGAGTGAGTGAGTGAGTGAGTGAGTGAGTGAGTGAGTGAGTGCCGGTTGATGTTCGTTTCTCAATTTTTTTATCAAGTAAAAACTTGGCTTCACTATACCATTTCTCAGGACATTCTTTTTACTGATAATTATTTCATCATTTCATCATGATTGTGTAAAGTAATTCACAACGGTCAAGGACTTCCAACGAGTGGGTCTGATAGCCCACCGTACCGGTATGAGGGTCTGGATGGGGTTAACTGACAACTGACAAATGGCCAAAATTTTAACTGACAACTGACAAATAGACTAAAATTTAACTGACAACTGACATTTGTAGTGGGTTTTACTGACAACTGACAACTGACCTAACTGTCCTTAGTATCCTACAAACCCCGTTGTAAATAACACAGTTTGACTCTTTTCGTCAAACAAATGTACGTTTTATACTAAATCTTAGCAGCGGGACGCTAGAGGGTCATATTTCGTTTATAATTTACCGTATGACCCATGTACATCAGGGTCATTTTAGCAGCTACGATCTCGAATTTAAGCTGAACACGCGCCAGCTTATACAATGGCTGCTAATGCTGGCGTTGTAAAAGCTATTGTAAGCTTTTACCGCATTGACTCGGATACTGTTTTCGAACGACATAGAAGTCGTATGCCGATAAATGATGTAAATACGGTTCACGCGCTCAAAAAACACCTTATGTCATTCCTTGGACTCAAGGAATTGGCAAGTAAATACGGGCTTGGTGACTTTGACATCAAGGTTTAATACCGAATGGCACCGAGGCGGGGTGGGAAAAGCGACAACTTCGCCATCACCACAGACGACCAGTGGAAGCTGGAACTACCAAGCATGCTGGATGATATACAGGAAGCGAAATGAACAGTATGTATTCTAAGTGCATTTGTATTTGGTATTTGAGGACGACTGTCAAGTTGCAATGGCAGTTGCTAAAGCGTAACCTCCGCCACGTGAGTATGAAACTGACGCGGAAGATGACTTTTCTGATAGGAAGGGCGAAGATTTCGCGCCTATTACGGTTTCAAGATCTAGGCGGCCAATACGCGCCCATTTCCGCCAGGATTTGTGAGGTACGCTTATAGTAGTCATCTTCCATGAGCTGATTGAAATTTGACAAGAAAAAGTATATTTTGTTTGCTAGAGCAATATTTCTTTCCGATTATTTCATCAATGACAATCACCATCGAGGCATTGCCAAACAGAACCTAATCAAATTTATCGTAATAAAGAACTTTACCCATATTTGTTTGCCTTTGTTACGATGTACTTTTCGATATTTTGAAGGTAAATTTTGATCAACTAAGTGGCTAGAAAGGAATTTAGCACACGGGCAAGCAGAAGTTTGTGTAGAGGAGAGCAACAATAGAACCACTTGCAATGATTTTAACTCCCAATCTGAGAAAATAAGTCGTATAATGTATCAATTTTCGAATTAATGATATAATTTACGTTATATGTTCCTTTTTAGCTAAATTTTGGGTCAGAAAGAAATAATTTAGTTACATGGTTATTTATCAACAGTCAATTAACTGACAACTGAAAAATGGCCAAAATTTTAACTGACAAATGACATTTGTACCCCCCCTCCCTTCATCCAGACCCTCCGGTATACCTGAAGTCACGGGTCTAAACTTGATTCTCTCTTGGCACAACCAAACCCCCAAATCGTACGAACTAGTGCAAGATATTGGTCCCTTTGATTATTTAGGACTGAACTAATATTTTAACAAAGACAACAAATTAAAACACGAATGATTTCTTTTTGCAGAAGAGTTTGGTACCTCTACTGAAAAGATTGCATGTGAGCAGAACTGTCCGGAACCGTGTGGATACGTGGCGTACGAGGCTTCCTTCTCTTACAGCGCGCTACAGACGGAAACTCTTGCTGACTATCTCATGGAATTCCTTAACGACACTGAGAATACATCAGTCAATCGAGCGATTTACGAGCCTCTGTTGAACATGACGGAATCCGAGAGAGAGAAATACATAGAGTATCCGTTCTTCTTATTTTGTTTTCGTTAACATTCCGTTTGCAACCCGGGTTTGAAATTTGGTCAAAGCCCTAGGGGTAGTCAAATGTTATGATG
This sequence comes from Siderastrea siderea, assembly GCA_964030785.1. Classification (NCBI taxonomy): domain Eukaryota; kingdom Metazoa; phylum Cnidaria; class Anthozoa; order Scleractinia; family Rhizangiidae; genus Siderastrea; species Siderastrea siderea. The sequence goes on from OZ034968.1 coordinate 65,013,069, forward strand.
TTAGTTTTGTTCCTTTGGCCATAGAAGAATAGAATATAATTATAATACTAGGGATAGTGTGAAGAAAAGACAAGGATAAAACGTTTAAAAATATTTGATTATGCTTCATATTCGGGCATCCTGAATGTCACTTATGACTGACTGTCTAAACATTTTCATTTTTCATACAGAAAGAACATTATTTCACTGGACATTTATTTTGAAGATCTCAGCTATTAGATCATCAAGCAGACACCCGTGTATGAAGTGTGGACCATTATTGGTAAGTGCTACCTTTACTCAGTCAACAGTCAATTCAAACTATCTTACACATGCACACACACATAATCGTTTGCGTTTTGTCTGACAAGAAAAATAACTCGGGGGTACCCGATAAAGTTTTATACAGGGAGGCTCCGCCCGGAGGCTCAAACCGTTACCCTTGCGTGTGTTGTATATATCTCTGAGTGGCTTAATTTCCTTATAGATAACGCCTCCAATAAACGGCACAGCCACTTACTTCCATTGTGTATTTTGTTAGGAAATCTTGGTGGCATGTTTGGCCTCTTCCTAGGAATGAGTTTGCTGACTATTCTCGAGTTCCTGGACTTCATCTTCAGAAGGATCTGCTACGTTTTAAAAAGTCTTGGGCAATGGCAGTCAAGAACCGTTCATGTGGAGTACTGAATATCTCTGCTGCGAGAATATTGCTCTTAAGTGAAAGACGCGTATAGCATAATAGTAGACACAGCATATATAGCTTAATAGCAGCAAGGAGGCAACATATTGTAACAGCATAATGGAGGCAGCATATTAGCAGTATTTTTAACCGACAAAGTCGGATTAGTGCAGTCGTGAAGACCGTGGATGGTGTAGTGGTCGGTCAAAACATGTCGTGTAAGGCTCATAAGGTGTGTATTTCCCTATGGCCGATGGGATGGGATGACGTGATAACAAGAGCCGACGATTGGCCATTTTGAATTGGCAGGTCAAGAAAGGTGAAGGAGGCTTGGTGGAAGATTTGCTTCGATTGTGCTGTGGTATAATTTTGTGCTGACCTCTAAACATATAGAGAAGAAGTTGTGCACAGACATCGATTAGTACACACACGCACGCACGATAGGACAAGGGTCCACATAAAAAGTATCGTAGATATAGAAGCATACGTCCGCCAAGCAGTGTTGGTTTTGGCCGAACTGAAATATCTGTGCAATACTAGTGAAAGAAAGCAAGGAGGACTGATAATAACAGGAGGTGAAGTCCAGGGACACTGTTGATGCTGACCAAAGTGTTGCTTGGGCATCGTAAGGATAGAATCGTTCTCAGTAAATGTTACGAATGGAAAATTCTGGCGTATGTTGTCGTGGTTGTGTTTTTAAAATACTTGGAAATGTGTAGCTGCCAACGTTAAGAAAGGTTATTCGCAGGTGGCAAATGAATTGATACACGAGGCTGGATCTTCTTGGATAGCATAAGCGGCACAGAAGGATATACCAGTTAGTCTTTTTAATTTTTCTGCTTTGCCAATTTGATTTTGAACCGATTTGTTCGATTTTAGAGTTCGAGACACTGACTTGCTGACTCCGGAAGAGTAAACCGGACTTAACGATTACGTCATAAGACATGCTTTGAAAACGTGTTTGAGATAAAGCGACGACTTCGCTTTTTACTAATTTCTCCAGATTCTGACGTGTCAGTCATGTTTTTATAGTGCCATATTCACAACAGTATATAGATACATCGCTCACAACTCTCGGTAACGGCATGTTCAGTTGTGGACAAAATTTATCTTTAAATTTTTATTTTAATTTAACAAAACTAGACAGATGAGCTAAGTCATCAGATTTTAAACATGACGTCATTCGGTAACGCAAAAGACCAAACACTGTCACAATTTTCGTCACGCCGGTTAGCACGTTGAGATTCTGAAGATGTTTGTCTTTATCGATAATCATGTTTTTAACGTGCCCCGTTCACAACAGTATATATATATTTAACTACATTGCTCACAACTCTCGGTAAAAGCATCTTCAGTTGTGGACAAATTTATATCGACATTTAATTTTTTAGTTTAATTCAACAAAAATAATTATTCAAAGCGATAAGACATATGAGCTGAGTCATCAGATTTTAAACATTACGACATTCGGCAACGCAAAGGGCAAAATACTGTCACAATTTTCGTTACGCCAGTTAGCACGTTGAACCAAGTAAAAACATTTATCGAGGGTGGAGTGGGTCTAAACGACCGGTAAATGCCTATAATGCGCTTTCTTGTAGCCTGTACTGTAGAGCATAGCAATGATTTATTTCGTATTTGCATTCACAATTTGGCTTAAGGAGCCCTTGACATGATTAAAGGAAACTGTGCACAAAGCGTGGTTCCAAGGCGTGGGGAAAAGTTCAATTCTTTTGGGCTGTTACGGTGCCCGTACTTATCAATCGTAAAGATGTGGTTACTTTTTTACTGGGAAATTTACCGCCCATTTTTTGAAATGCGTCTGTTTTGAGAATTGTGATGGCTTTTTTATTCAGGGTTTTGAGGAAGACCGACCAAAAGACAGCGAAAAATGATCTTGAGTGAAGAATGCATGAGGTCATGGGTATAGTCTGTAGGCCTATGTTTGGTTAGGAGAAGTTGAATAATTCAGTTGACCTCCTTTCCAGGGTATTGGTCGCCTTTTCAGTTGGTCAAATTTCAGTGTTAGTTTACGCACTTTTGCTGCAACGTGCTGTTACAGATACTTGAATGTTATGTAACCTGCAGTCACGCGCGCCTCGATTGCTTTCTTTTCGAAACGAACCACCACTTCGTCGGTTCTGCACGCATTGCGGGCCTATGTTTTGTCAGCGAAGGTAGAATCCAGTGGCGGATCTAAAGAAGTGATGAGGAATGAAGGGTGGGGAGGGGAAGGGGGAGAGGAGGAGAGCGTAGGCGCGACGTCTCCCTTTTTGAAACGTCCCATCTCCAGCATCTTGTCTCCATTATAACGCTTCAACTATCAGTAAACCCTTAAGAATGTATCAGTTTCCGGCTTTCATCAAACAGCTTTTAGCTCTGCTTACAATGGGTTTAATAGTCCATTTTACAGTTGTGTGCTTAGTGTCCTAGCCTTTGAGTGGAAGTGAGGCTGGAGTTGACTTTGTTTAGATAAAGACCCTCCCGTTTTTCACATGTAAATCATGTTGTTGTCATGCTAACTAGTTTGCATTTACATATGAAAAGCAGGAGGGTTTGTATCAAAACAAGGCTTGTTTGCCATTTACACGGGCAAACCGGTCGGTTTACCGTTTGGGTCGGTTTGGGCAATTGTAAGCAAATTTCCGTATTGGGAAAATCCGTTCGGGACTGGCGCTTACCATTTGCAGAAATCCCTATCATTTACCATAAAATTTGCACGACGGCGACGGCTAACGAGAAGGTCCCAAAACAAAAGCTTTGATTGGCAAAACAACGACTCTGCACGTGCGTTATTTTTGGTCAGGAGCCATAATCGGGGACGGAGACCGTAACTAAGTACCACTTTCAGTAGTGGCGTTGTCCCTATCGAAAAAGACAAATGTGCTATTTTTAGAAAAAATTGCGCCATCACGCGTGACACACGCGCGTGTGTGTTGCGAGGACTCCGCGCAAAGCAAAACAAACAAAATGGCGTCGGAAGTTACCTTTGTTAGAGATGAAGAAATTCAATTTCTGTCACCAGTGTCATTTCCTAATTTGAGGCAAGCCCTTGGGGAGAACTTTCTTGATAGTGACTCTGGATATGAGGATTGCACAAGTGATTCCGATGATGGCAGTGAAAATATTTTAGAAAAATCCTGTGGCGAAGATGCGTCGGACATGTCGGACGAGGATTTCCCCGTTAGACGGAAGAAACGTTGTGCTGGCAAAAAAGGCGTCGAACTACGAAAAACAGTTGAAGGCGAATCAGGCAGGAAAAGGGAAATACATCCCGAAAATATATTTTCTCTGAGGACGTACAGCCGGAGATTGAAGGGCAGCCGCAAAGACTGTAAAATGAATGTCCAAGCACGTTGTGAAGAAAAGTAACGCACTGATAAATCGTTGTCACCTTTTCCACTGCAAGAAAATAGTAACATAGATTCAAATACCGAATCAGTAAAGAAAACGTTTGCCGAGATTTCTCAGCATATGCTCTCTGAAATAATGCCCGCCTTTACCGAAATGGCCGAAATGTTAAATGAAGACAAAGAATAGCGAAAAGTGCGCTTTGTTTTCAATCAAATGATCTCGTGGTGCGTTATCAATCGTCGACAAAATAGAGAACTGGAGAAGCACCAAGAAAAAAAACTACTTCCGTCGATGAGAAGGAGAAAGATGAAGTCAAACTTCATGCTGCCCTAGTACTGAATGTTACTTTCTGGGCGATTTACGAACCTAGAAGGGATACATAGCGCAGTGGACGTGGCATGGGTTTCAACGACAGAGTGAGCTTAATTTTTTTCTCCGCCAGCAACCCGGCGAGGCACTTTGTATCGAAGCTAATAAATTAAGGCCGAGAAATTACAACAGAACGTCACTGAAACACAAATCTAAGTTGTTTTAGAGTGCTTGATTTCTTAGGACGAAAAGAAACTGTAGAAATAGAAATTTAAGCATATAAGAGCTGTGTTTACAATTTCTTTCATCGTCAAGTCAATCACTTGTCTTTAAAATTTCACAAACAGTAGGTTTCATGTACGGAAGGCTTTGACTCCGAAATATCGAGACAAGACAAAATAAAGCACAGTAAAATGGGGAAAGAAGCATTTAATAAAAATTGTCACACTTTTATGGCGAGTCATTACAAAAATCATGTAGCAGTCTAAACAACAAGCATTGAACAAATTTAGTACCAGAAAAGGCGACATTTTTTGGCTATACCACGCAAAATTGACACTGGTTTACCTGTACTCGTTGTGGCTCTATCTGTGTTCCCTTGAGCAGCTCCAGACATTTAGACACAAGTCGGATGCCATGTAAAATACGTTGTATCAGGGATCCATATTAGCAGTCGTCAGGTCGTCCGAGACGACTATAAAATGCTACGGACAAGTATCAAAAATCACAAACTCGTCCGATGGACGAGTAGGTTTTAAGGAGCAGAATTTTTTCTTTAATTTTTCACGAGTCAATGTACCTGAGTTTTGAATGTCCACCAGCCATTTAGTGATTCCGTACTGTAGTAAACAGAAGATTTATGTTCTGTAAACGGCTTCGTTTTGTTGGCCACACGACATCTTACTCTCAGAAATAAAATGTTTGCAGCCTTAATTTTTTTGTTCTCGACCACTGACGTACTGCAGCAATATGCAACTGAACACGAAGACTCTTCAGTGCTCTTTGGCCGCACGTGAGTTTCGCAAAATGTGGCGCTACTTTGACAAAGTGTCACCACCACCGCAGAAACAAAAAAGGTGAGTCTTCCGGGCAAAGTTCTAAATACGAACAAGAGAAATGAAAGCGCGCAGTTTTACCATTGTGGCAGCAAAACAGACAGGTGGATGCTTGGATGTCGTTGACAAGGGAGAGGATTTAGATGAGAATGACAGTGGTGTAGTGGATGCAAGTGACATGGACGGCGACGTTGAAAAATGCCAAATTGAAAGTTTGATCAAGAAGTACTTGTAATTTAAGGAAAAGCAGCAAATCAATGAATTTGTAAAATGAAAGTGACGACAGCCTTAAGCACTGTGGTGCCGCTGCAGTAACACAGTGAAGATAAAATGCAACTTTTCCACTTACTTGTTGTTAACTTTCAGTTTTTAACTGTATTTTGATTATTACACAATTTTGAACGGGCAAGTAAAATTATCTCAGGGCAAGTATCTTTTCTGACATCCTTGCCCGGCTGACGAGTTTGAAAAAAAGCTAATATGGATCCCTGTTGTATCGCTTTCACAGTTGTTTGAGTGTTGTTTTTACCATTCCGTCCGCGGGCTCTAAACTGAGAACAACTGCATTTTGTGGTTTGCGTTGAAAGAGTAAGATGGTGAATTCTAATGTTCCTCGCCTCCGTTGTCTTGTTTCACTGAGCTGCATAGAAATTATCGTTCAAGTTTAGTTATTAAGTCTGTTTTCAGTTCGATCAAACAAACACATGAGGGCTCCGTTGTCAGCGTTGTGCGAACGGAGCGATTTCAAACTCGTTCATTTGAACTCCCGCAGCCACAATGGTGAGCGTAGAGCTTCAATCCGCTTTGAACGACGATTATAACAATTTTCAGGAAAAATCAAACACGTACCACGTTTCAGAGCCCATAATTGGAAGATTTTTCCCAAACCTTGTGCTTGTACGTTCACTTCGAAGCAGTTTCATTGATTCATTCAGCTCCGCAAAGAAACGCTGGCCTAATTTGGTCAGTCATGTGATCGCGATCGATTCTTGTTCCCTTTTATCTCGGAGTTTCTCTTTCTTTTTTTTCTCTGTCTTGATTTTTTAGCAATTAGTGATTGCGTTTTTTATAATGAAAACACATGGTTATTTTACTTGGGCTTGCTGGATATCAAATAATTATAATCATTTCGGCGCTACGCGCCACGCGCCTCGTTGGTTATCTATCATATCCAGCGCGCCTGTAAAGACAGGGCGCTAATTGGGGACACAGCTATTTTCTAATTAATTTTCTAAATAAGATCTTCCTGAACTGATACGCTTTCCTTACAAATTCAGCTCCTGGATAATTCGACTGCATTAGACAGGTTAAACGAGTCGGAATAATCGCCAAGAAGTTTCAAAGATTGTGAAGTCAATTTAAAAGTAACGTGTCCTTCCCGTTAAGGACGGTGGCCCCTAATAGGAAGGGATTTTTTCTTATTTGTCTCCATGTGGGATTTGTTACTCGTACCTAGGGCTGTTAAAATCCAAAAAGAAAATGGAGGGTCACCGTGCATTTTTCAGAGATAATTAGGCCCAAATATGGTAAAAAGTGCTGATTGAGCATTTTTTTTTAAATTAGGAAAATTTTTTTTAAAAATAAAAGATAGCCATTATTTAACTTAATAGGAGGTGAAGATGTCTAAACTAATAGGCGCTTTGTAATGAATAACAACAGATACGATTCTCAACATGCTGCGGAATTCCATATGCGAATTTTCGCTCCTTGAGGCCATTATTTGACCTAGTAGATTGCAACATTTTGTAAAATAACTTTTGACAGGCGGTTTTTCCTCTGAAAAAAAATATTTTACAATACCTAACAGTTGTCCTGCTTTTGATAGATTACATAAAAACTACGGGTAACCGTGCATTTTTAAAAGCTAACTTCACTTTTTCCTAACTCACGCACGACATGTTTTCCATCGGTGACGATTTTTTAAACGTTCTCCTCCCCGGTGGGGAGTAAAATGTAAATCAAAGTGATGCATGCTGGGAATCAAAACTGGCGGCGAGGACGCGTGGTGAAAGAACGGCAGCAAAGCAAAAATCCTCGTAAAACGTACGTCGATTGATTTTATCTCTGCTAACTGTATAGGGAATTTGCAATTACCTTATCAAAGAACATACTATCACGGAAGTGCCGTTAGGTGATTTCGTTGTTCAATGAATGTTGTGCAGCCGAGAATCTTGATTGTTGTGTACGTGCTTGGAAGTTCCACTGCAAATTGTCAGTGGGATCAGACCAACCCTGTAATATAAGTCTTATAGATAGGCTAGCCTAACAGCGGAGCTCCCATGAATAAGCTGGTGTTCGTTTTTCAAAAACTCAAAAACTCTTCGGGCCCAAAAATTTTGAGGGCTATTTTCGGGTGCGGTGTTCTGTACAGCGCCGCAAATGATCCCGAGACCGCAAATGATCCCCGACCGGAAATGATCCCCAAATTGGACCGCAAATGATCCTCGACCGCAAATGATCCCCAGACTGGACCACAAATGATCCCGGTAAAAAAACTTGGAATGGCGTCGGGGTTTTAATGATCGTAAATTGAAAAATACTGGCGGTAAAATAAAATAAGGAAAAAACGGGAAAATTCCTTATTTCTCAGTGAGATAGAACATTTCAAAGGCCGCAGGCAAAAATCATAATTTAAAAAAACTGTATCATTTATACAGAATCATATAAAACGTGTGGCACTAAATTTGTGCGAGGGTTTAATTTTGGATTGGCGACTGATTTTTGTGTTCTGCGGGAACCAAACTTTGCGATTGAAAACAAGGTTTTTCTGGGAATTAATTTTTGCGATTTTCTGGAAGTCGCGTTCAAATAGAACTGATAACATTTTCGTTTTTTATTTGAGTACATGCAAAAGAAAGACAGATAAAACAACATGCGAATGTAAAACAGATTAATCAGTGTCACTCTGTAACTAAAGTATTAGTATCCAACGAGTTATCTATAGCATTTTCTCCTTTAAAACAGTATTTCTGTACATAATTTCTACAATGGAGAAATATTTTGCGGGATCTCACTCTCTGGGGAGTAGCAAGGAGCGACAGGCCTGCACGACTTCTAACAGTGGAAACATTTATATAATGTAGCCTCTTAATATTTTTGTACTGACAAGTATGTGATTTTTAAGAAAGGATTGTTGTTGCAATGACTGTCTTGGTTTTATAAAGTGCCATTAAAGCGTGTTTGAGCTTTGGCACCGTTTGTTGACATTGAGTTCAGTCAAATGCGTAACAATTAGCCCCTTTTGAAACTGTGAGTTTCGTGTCGATAGAGCTCGATATGTTTCCTCCTTTTGCAAGCAAGTCTTTCGACTGCCGATTTGTACAGGCAAGACCATGGTTTCGACCCTCCACATGGGTCTCATCAGTTGCCGGGATTGGTTTTGCGAGTTGCTCTTATGCAAGCTCATGTACGTTTTGAGAATGACAAGGCATTCTGTTTGGCAAACGTTTTCCGTTGTGTATTTATACCCACTGTGTGGATCAAAAATCCGCAGGATTTCTATTGGCTAATCAAAGGCGGCCAACTGTCAAATGTGGTTTTCAATCCTTATCCATTTGAAGCTTACGTGTGTTTGTATATGTTGCGTTTTTGACATTTTAGCACTGTTTTAGGTTGAATTGAGGAGTTGACCGTTATCTGATTTGATGCGTACAATATTTTTGCATAGCTGCAGTGTAGTTGTTTTGTAGTTGTTTTGAATGGTGGAGTACCTTAGAAACAACCCAACTACCCCTGACGCAGTTCATTTCAGGGATTTTGTTAATCATGGTGCATGGGAGATGTATCTGAGAAGGATGGCCATGGATGGCGAATGGGGTGACTGGATTGCTTTGTGGGGACTGATTAATATGTTAAATATCCCTGTGGCTATTGTATCAAGCTTAGGGGAGGAGGGCTTGAATATTATTTATCCAGCTGGCTGTGAAGGTAAAGACGATCTACGTCCTGGAGGTATGGCCTTACTTGGCCATGAAGCAGAATTGCACTATCACAGCCTTGAAGCCATGGATTTCACATCCCACAGTAATGTGCAAACCTCCATTGCTACCGAATTAAAACGGAAGTACGGCGAAGGAAAAGTATCAGAAGAAATTTGTCCCAACTGTGGGAAGAAATTCCAATGCTACTCCCAAGGCGTTTTTGAGAGTGGTGGAGCACTGCAGGTATACTCAGACGACAGCGTGTACTGTGATGTTTGTCAACTACATGCCGAACTTTAACCACTTTGAACTGAGCTAAACACAAACTTGTTAGATTAGAATGATGCATGTTGTTTTTGCTGTTGTTCCAGTTTGTTATTTTTAATGAATTACATTAATTTTGATATTAAAATAATTGAAATAATTATACCATATACCAGAACTAGAATATGAGACGTTGCGTTGCCATACTAGAAACTGCTTCGATCTGTTATTGCATAAAACAGGAACGAAATTTTAAACAAATAAAAAGGGAGATTTGTGTTCTCTTATTAAGACTGAACTACATGCATCGTAACCTCGTTTTGTCTCGAAATAAAAAATAATCCAAGCAATAATTAATAATTAATTAAGTCAAAATGCGCTTTTAGGGACAGTAAAGAAAAAAGTTCCACCTTCCACAACATTCCCCTGTTCTTGCCATTTTGCTCTCCACGCCATTCCTCCTTTTTACCGGGATCATTTGCGGTCCAGTCTGGGGATCATTTGCGGTCGGGGATCATTTGCGGTCCAATTTGGGGATCATTTCCGGTCGGGGATCATTTGCGGTCTCGGGATCATTTGCGGCGCTGTACAGTTCTTTCAAAAGTGTTTGTACAGCGCCGCAAATTCTGGCAAGTTTTTCCCGCGAATTGCCCCACAATAATCCGAACTCGAAAGCCACACTACTGTTATTATTATTTTCATCGAGCTTCAAACTGTCCGCATAAAATATTTTCTTCTTCTTGCGCCGTGTTTCTTGGTTTTTACAATGTTTCAATATCCTGTCATTTAACTGTCAAGGCTTGTCAAATCATCTCAGACTTATTGGCTGTTCGCTTGAATGAACTGGAAACGTCGATTATCTACAGCAGCTAAATATAACTCACCCTAAACTAAACTGCTTATTGTTTTGGGATTTCATCGTGTTCGGATCTTGACAAATAACATGAAATGCCACTAAATTGGGATCAGAAGCTCTGAAGCGAACTGACCTAAAATCGAAAGCTGAAATTTCTCGTCAAGTTTTCAATTTGTTCTTTCTCATCCGGCAAATTCGCTCAGTGGAGTTATCAAAATCGGCTACTCGTCTACTTCAGCAGGTCAACCCAGTTTTTATTCCATCGGTTGCTGCAGCTTATGACAACCCAGACCGAGAGGAGGTAGGTTTTCTTTGAATATTTCATAGATTATCGGCCAGGCCGGTCAGTTAGGTGCTGTTTTTGTTTTTCTTTCAAGAAGTTCCTTCACAATTTGTTTACTCTTTTAATTCTTTCTCGCCTCTTAAGAACAAATTACAAATGGAAAGATTTTTCATCAGGGTGTAAGCCTTAGATACGTTTCCTTTCCCTCTAAAAGAAAATGCCACAAGTGGAAATGACACGTACCTTAAAATAGGAGTGATTACTTTATTTCACTGCAAAAGATCAGAATGCAATACTACTCGTGAGTGTCTGAATCTGTCAGTTTTCGCGTTAGGTGAGACACAGTTTTAACAAGTAGTTTGCTTCAACTTTGTCTTAAAAAGCATTCCAAAAGAAGGAGGGAAGGTCGTACCATCATAAAACTTCGTACTTTTCTACTTCTGAATTGTTCTGCGTTTTTATCCTGATCACGCTAAACACTCATAAATTGGAGTGCATTTATGGATTGTAAAGATTCTTCTCAACTTATTGGCCCCTAAAATACAGTACATTTCAGTTGTGCAGTTATTGACTCGTTATTCGCCAAAAGATGAAAAACAATGGGAAAACATAAAGGCATAAACAGAAAGCGGACCACTGAGGAAACAATGAAGTTGACCTATTTTTCTTCAAAAAGAAGACTTCAGCACAACTTTCACCGGTAGCTCTTCTTGCAGCATTCTTTGGAAAGCTAATTAAGTTCAAGGAGAGTACTCGTGAAACTACAGTTGCTCTAATAATGCCATTTTAACTTGCTGCCGGCAGCGACTTGACAGACTTGTAGATGTAAAAACGAATTTCTTACTGATTCGCATGTATCCCGCTGGCTGTTTAGTTCTGTCGACTATCAAACAACTTTGCTAAAATAAATAGTATTGCTTCGTCATCTGTCAGTTTACTGGCAAAAAGTACCCAAAAAAGGTTTTCGGAAGCTTCCAAGCGCATATAAATTATGGAGGAAAAATGGCACAAGTTTTTTGCCTGCGAAGTATTTAATATTCGGCAAAGAATTTTAACTCACAATCAGTTGCTGTATTATTTTGTTCCAAAGGTTAAAAAAATTACTCCAAAGCAATTCTATATTCGATCATTCACTTCAACATCTTTAGAATATTGTTTTCAACGTAGAAATTCCCTCAATTAAACAATTCTTATAATGTAAATCCACTATCAAATACGTAATTTGCAATACCGTGGGAGTGGAAGCGAAGTACTTGAGAATTTAACCGAAAGGTTGACGCTCGCGTGGTGTTTTCAGATGGTCGCTTTCCAGATATCCTCTGAAAAACAAATCTGTTCAGCTAACACGCCGAGTTCTACAATTCGTCGACCCTCTCGCCAAGTCAACTTCGTCCCTCCCGCGCTACTTTTCTTATTTCACTTGTTGTCGGGGGCCGGTGTCGATGTTTGTTTTTCGTCGTGCAAGCGCTTGCGCTTCGACGGCCCGGATTTTTTCACAAATCTGCCATTTCGTTTTGGTTTCACGTTCCCCATTTGCGGGTCAACACTCCCACAACTGAAGCGAAATACAAAAACAACAACTCAATACACCTAAAATTTTTCGCACCACTGCACATACAGGAATCGCGCGATCGCGCGGGACGAACAAGCAACGCGCAGAAAATGTGCGCATTAGCAATAGGGGCCACCGTCCTTAAGCTCCCTAATAGTGCATGAGCCAGAGGGGGTGAATGGTACCACTTGGGGGGACAAAGAGTGACATACATTTTTGGAAAGCTCTTTACCCCATAGTTACTCGAGGGACTGGTTATGAAACCTTGCAAGTTTCAAAGGCCATAACAAAGGTGCTGCAATTTATGTTGAAAGTACTACGACCGTGCACAATCTTTTGTTTTACGTTCGCACACTATAGCTGAATAACTTAACTGTGACATTTTTATTGGTTAGTTGCTCATGTAAAATTCAAAACCTATTGTTGTTTGTGCACGGTCAGGGCTAAAAACGATAACAAAAACATAAAACAAAGGAGTTTGCTGAGCTTCATAACCAGACTCTTTTATTAACTATGTTTATCCTTAGTAAAAGAATAAGTGTGATAGCATTTGCCAAAGTGTCATCTTCCATGATTTTTTCAAGGGGGTAGGGTGAGTAAAATTTTTGGTCCTATCCTGCGCTTCCAGTTAATCATGAACTGCTACTGTCCTACCCATCTAGGGTGTGGAGATTTATCGTCTGCAAAATAAGAATTAAAGGGTCTATGTCACCCCATGTGCATGCGCAAGTTGATGAGAAGCACTTTGAAATCGTTGGCCCAACTTTTTCAAATACCGTCAGAGTTCAGGAGGCTGTTATATCGCATTGGATGTAAATGTAAACGTGTATCGACTGGTTTTGAAACATTGTCTATATTCTATTGAAAGTGATTCTGGTTGTAAAAATCAAGCAAGTCTACGCAGAAATACTCCCCTCAAAAAGCGACTATCCGGACTCTACTGCGCATGTGCCCCAGCTGACATAGTCCCTTTAAAACGACTCTTTTTCTTTGCGATCTTGTGATGATAATTTTTATGCACTGAAAAAGTTTTAATGAGCCTTCAGTCCGAGCCGCTGACCACTTTGCCTCGTGTCACAGCCACAAGTGGAGTTGTTTCACGTAAGCTGGGGTTTCTCATGAAGAAACCGTAAAAAGTGCATAACTGACCCTTCAGGCGATTGAAGTGTGTAATGAAGAGGTTCAGGCTAGACTTTTTTAATTGAAATATCAGGCAATTTTAAGTTAGGTAGAGGGTTAAAGAAAAGCTTCTTTTGGAAAAGGAACTTGAAAGCCACAGGCTTGCAACCACAGACATTGGCAAGTGTTCTGCTCACGTGCGACGTTCCGTTACGGATATAACGTATACCAAAGTATACCAGCTCATGGCCAATTCATCGAGGACATGTTGTTCCAGACAATTTCCCAGTTCCAGAATGCCTGGTCAGATTCTTTACTGGAGTCGTCCTTGGCGACTGCACCGCAGTTAATCTTTCTTCATTATCACACACGGTGCTTTCGACATTGCTGATCCTAGCAGTATGCGGGACGCGTGTAACAACGAACTCAGTAAATATGACCTCGCTCGCCACGAGTCTCCCAGTAGCTCAGTGGTTAGAGCACCCGACCGGTGTTATGGGAGGTCATGGGTACGATTCCCGTCGGGCTCTCAGAATTTTTCTTTGTCCTACGCTCGTGACAAACTGAATACTCCATCTTTCTCAAGAATAAAGATGTTGATCAACTCTTTCAGCCAAGATCTCACTTATGCAACATCTGTGGCCAAAGCAAACCTCCTAAACACATTCTGTGGTCGTATGTAGAATAAATACAAAAAATGAATAGACTCGGACATCGTGTGTCCTTTTCTCAGCACGAAAAAATGACACAACGTTATGCCTACAGAAGATGGCAGCAAACTTAAATCAGAAGGTGGTTCTTCCAGGGACTATTCAACCTAACGTGTTCCCTAACCTGGCGTGGGATAACGTCGACAGGTCAGAGGGAACCACTTACCGTGTTAATGGAATCGCTCTAACCCAAGGTATACGGACCATAACTCCCCAGAATACAGCCTCCAGTTATCAGCAAACGAAAGCGGAGGACCGTCGCGCAGGAAGTTCAGCCTCTAGCCGCATACATCCCAGGAGACAGGGTAGGACCACAGCCCTTTTCAACCAATTTTCAACCTTTTATCCATAATTGGCAAACGGTCCCAAGACGCTGGTTTGCGCGATACCTGCACTGAATCAGGAATAATCGCAGAAGGTTCAGTCTCAGGCGTCCTCGAAGGAGATGTACAGTTCGAGTTCACAAGCGCATATACTAGGCCTTACTGCAAGAAGGTAACTGGTTGCTACATCTCTATGCAGTTCATCATATGATCCCATGGTTCTTTGCATACGACAAGTTCAATTATGCACGATATCTGGTGTACTACGCACAAATGGCGAACCTTCCAGTAGATCATCGTCACGTACATTGGAATTTTATGGAAGGTCATTTTTTCTGTGCAGCTAGCCGGCAAGAGTCCATTTGGGAGGATTCTCGCGGATCACACCATTGACGTAACTGTCAACAAAGACACAACGACAACAGGGATCATGACAAGATTCAGCTTGAAGACCGGCGCTGTAAATAGATTTTACCTTACAGCAGAGTACAGGTGTGCTTTTCTCGATCAGCTGAGGAGTTTAGTACAAGCAAAGTGACCTCAATTTCACCAAGATGAGATGCAATCACCGAGAATGCCTAAAGATGAAGAGCAAGTATTGGCAGTTGAAGCCTTCATCGAAAGCTGGAATAATCCATTCGTAGGAAACCAAGACCTCAACAGCATCTCGACAGCGAAAGATGCTCCTGTAGATATGCCATATGACTTACTTCACGCCTGTGGGGCTTGAGAACAAAAATTCCTGCAATTCTAGGAGGAAAGGCTTCAAAGCTCCCCTCCCAAGAAGAAGTTTTACGATCCTGTGAAGTTCAAAAACTGAAAATGTTTACATCATTCAGTAAGAAGAAAACAGTCTCGACTCAGCGAAGAACCATGATACTCAAGGCCGACAGATCTCTTTTCAGGAGAATGATAATTACGGGACAAAGTCGGAAGATTGAAGTTAAGGACAAGCTGCAACATAGCCTTGGTCCTATGCCTTGGGCATTGTCGACAGCAGAGGATTTTCCTCGGAAGACCAACAAGGCAGCATTGGCTTCTTAACTGCGAAGGAATGTCCAGCTAGCTGGCGGGTCACCAAATAACTCAGCTACGGTTTTCGATGGGATGGCTCTCGTACAGAAAGTGAGCGTCGAAAACACCCAGATCGCCTTTAGAATCCTGGCATCCCCCCTTGATGGTGAAGGCTTAGATAGCAGCAGGATCAACTTCGTTTCCTATAAGGAAAATGCCATTAAGAATACAGAAAGAAGCATGTGAGGGGAAGTGCCTGGAGTAGAAGTAGTGAACATAACCGCCTCACAGCTGATTAAGCAATAGAAGAAGTTCCCGAGCCAGGTGAAGAAAAAAACAAGCTTGATAAGGTTTCTGGTCGAGAAATGGCAAACTGAGCAGTACGTCCAGAGAATTCAGCGAAATAGAAAAGAGCTGTATGCCACATGTGAGGAGAAATGCTGGAGGATTTCTGGAGACAGAACAGTGGGAGTGCCGGAGTTATGCAGCTGCCAAGAGGAGGCTGTCACTCGTCTACTGCTACGTGCAAGGTGGTTTTGACGCAGTGGTGGTCAGCTCAGAAGATACCTATGTGTTTGTGCTGCTTCTGGCCTTTTCTAGTTCCACTGATGCCAGTTTAATTTGTTCCAGAAATGAGGTACTCAGACACTCACAAGGTTGATTAAAATAATAATAAAAAATAATAAAAACAATCTTTAAAGAGGAAGCCCCCGTCACGTAAATACGTGGTTTTCAGGGAGGTCCTCCATAAAATAAAAAGTATTAAAATCTAAAATAAGAAATACAAATGTCACAGATCTAAAATATAAAATATACAATGATTAAAACTACTAAAACTACCTACTGTCCTAAAAAACTAATTACAAATAATTATCTATTAACAATACGTCGTACATCTAAAAAAATATTTATTTATCGTCTAAAAATGTTTATCCATCAAGAATCTTGTAAGGTTTTTCTTAAAAATTGTGCATGGCATTGGCTTTCCTTAAAATACTGGGAGAGACATCCAGTCATTTGTAAAACGGAAGTAGGACACTCTCTTTCCGCATTCCGTTTTAGTAAATTAGTTGCTACTATCGGGGATGATGTTTGTCAAGGTCTCGTTGAAGTTGGTGCTTTTGCTAGTAATGGCAAACTCATCGCCCTAAAGATTGTCAAGTCAGTCAATGATGCAAAACAAGAATTCACTGAGGTGAGTCAACCCTGGGACCTTTCGGAAGACCTTTTCCGGGGCATCGAGGTGGTAACCTGCTCTTTTTACTCATCTGGGGCAAATGCAAGTGACTTGAATGATCATAGATACAATCTTTTCTTTGCGAAGAATGGAGAGATTGAGTGGCACCAGTTACCATCTTGCAAAGACTGCCTGTCAAAGGACACCATGCGGACAAGCTATCAAGCGTGTATTTGGAGGCGCAGTCTGCAGTGTTGCCCATGTATGCATCAATCTTCGACCCAGTTAGATTCAGATGGAGCGTCTTGCATGCAGATGTCCCAGATCGTTCACACTTCAGACTGCGTTTGCATGGCGAACGTCCTAGCATGTACACAGACTTGTGTTGACTGCAGGATCCAAGCCGCACAGGAGAATGTGGAAGTCATTGTTGATGGACATAGCGAAGAGGAGGATGAAGGTGGTTACTGAGAAGTCCGCTTATATAAATGATACTCCACTGTTATGTTCCTCAGCCACTGTCCAGGCCTAACTGTCAGTTCCAGGGATTTTTAACTTGTTTATGCATTGAAGAAGTGAAACACAGTTGACTAGCAGTTGTTTCATTTGAATGCCTCTGACCTTAGAGTGAGACTAAACAACTCTGGCACATGAAGATTAATGGATACTCAAGAACACAAATGCGGTGTGAAAGCATGTTTTACTGTGCTAAAATCAAGTCCAGAATAGAGCAGTTTTCAATTGGCTGTCGAAAGTAACTTGCATTTGCTTTGGTTTTGCCTTACTTTGCTCTGCGGTTGGTAAAAAAGCGCCACTTTCTCAACCAATCCCGACATTATCATAATCGTGTCGTGCTTGGCGTCGGTTACATGTATTTGCTTGTCCTTCTGATTGGTTCATTGTGTTGTTGGTGTCTGTTGTAATTGATCAGAGTAATTGCTTTTGTTTTGCTATCACGACACTCAAGAAAACCGCTCTAACACGTGACAGTAACTTATTGACTGACTCAAAGGAAAGTGAAATTGTGAATATATGAAACTCATATATTTGAACTGCGGAATGAAGAAATAAATGTTAAGTAGATCCTCGCAGTTATTAACGCAACTTGTGCAGTTGCGAAAAGAAAGCCTGAAAAAATCAGGCTTGCCGGGACTCGAACCCTGACCTCTGCGATACCAGTGCAGCGCTCTAACCAATTGAGCTAACAAGCCAACTGGGAGCTGGTCATTAAATTGGTTCGTAATATACCCGGGAAACATGAAGATGAAATTGTGAATATATGAAACTCATATATTTGAACTGCGGAATGAAGAAATAAATGTTAAGTAGATCCTCGCAGTTATTAACGCAACTTGTGCAGTTGCGAAAAGAAAGCCTGAAAAAAATCAGGCTTGCCGGGACTCGAACCCTGACCTCTGCGATACCCGTGCAGCGCTCTAACCAATTGAGCTAACAAGCCAACTGGGAGCTGGTCATGAGTTTCATATATTCACAATTTCATCTTCATGTTTCCCGGGTATATTACGAACCAATTTAATGACCAGCTCCCAGTTGGCTTGTTAGCTCAATTGGTTAGAGCGCTGCACTGGTATCGCAGAGGTCAGGGTTCGAGTCCCGGCAAGCCTGATTTTTTCAGGCTTTCTTTTCGCAACTGCACAAGTTGCGTTAATAACTGCGAGGATCTACTTAACATTTATTTCTTCATTCCGCAGTTCAAATATATGAGTTTCATATATTCACAATTTCATCTTCATGTTTCCCGGGTATATTACGAACCAATTTAATGACCAGCTCCCAGTTGGCTTGTTAGCTCAATTGGTTAGAGCGCTGCACTGGTATCGCAGAGGTCAGGGTTCGAGTCCCGGCAAGCCTGATTTTTTCAGGCTTTCTTTTCGCAACTGCACAAGTTGCGTTAATAACTGCGAGGATCTACTTAACATTTATTTCAAAGGAAAGTATTAAAAGGAAACTTCACATTTCACATGACGAAACTTAGTTCTGTTTCCATTTTTCAGAGCAATTCAAATTAGCAAGAGCAGACGTGATTTACGCAATCCAACTAAATAGCAAAATGTGACCTATTGGCTGCGATAGGCCATAACTTAACATAACATAACTTTATTATTTCTTTATTATTTCCACTTTGTTTAGTTCGAATGAAATCTAGGGGACTGGGCACTAGTTATCAAGGATGCCAAAAATTGAAATATTGTTGTCACAGTAGACATTTTTTCGATTTTAAAGTACTGTGATAAAGATCTCTAGCAAGTAGGAAAAGATTAAAACATAAAACAGTGTAATATTGTCGAATAAGAAAGTACTAGAAAGAAAAGAATGCGTTTTCGACTATTAAAGCTCACGTGACCAGTCATGTGATTAAACCCTGTCCAAAAGTATTGATTAAAATGGCGTACTGGTTGACTGGGCTTCATTTTTGACTTGTTTATTACGTCGTTTCCGCAGTTCCGTACAATAAAGTAAGTAAATTATGTTGGGAATGCTATGTATAATTCTCACGTTGGAAAATGACCCAAGGGGGGAGGGGTAAGAAAAGGTGTCATTTTCCCCCTGAAAGTGACACAATGGGCAATGCTATCACCCGAAAATGTAAACTAGGGATGTTGACCTACATCGCCATGGACATAAGCCTTTGTCCTTCTGAGTGGTACCAATCGGCCAAATTTCGGGTCCTGGCTCATGCACTATAATTGATTGTTGCTAGGACAGAAAATGGCCGCGAGAGCCTGAAACTGGTATCAAAGATTAGGTTTGAACAAATGGTACACGAATTTCCGTTTGGAACATTCCGTTCGCAAAAACGGGACTACCTTTTCAGACGTTCCCTTGCTCCCGGAAATTTTCCACAGGAACGACCCGAAAAGTCGTGTACCATTTACTTTCCAAACGGAATTTCCGGAAAGTTGTTGTAAATGGTAAAGGCAACCAAGGTCACCTCCAGCCTCGCTTCCACTCAAAGGCCAGATCACTAAGCACACAACTGTAAAATGGACTATTAACCGTGGTCAGGAGCTTGAATGGTGTACGTATGCTAAAATTGAAATAAAAATACACTGAGGCGAAATTTCATTTTTAATATGAATTGTGCGCTCCATCCTGTCTAGACTCTCGAAACGAAATTATAGTACATTATCACTATCGCAGATATTTAACATGAAACCCCAAGCACTAGACAACAGAAACTAATTGCCATTCTCTCAAAAGTAACCCGAAAAAGTGGTCATCTCGAGTCACCGGAGACATAACGCGTTCAGCAGATTTAATATTCATGTTACAAACAGACCAATGTTCGCTTTCCTTCGAGCAAAGAACTGAACTAACGAGGTGGTTAAAGGAAAAGTTGTCAAGTCCGAAACCTTCATAATTTAGATACATTCTGTAATGCCCTACACTTCTCGTGAACGCCGCCGGACATTCCCACGCGCCAGGCTGACTTCTATTTTTATTGAAGCTGATGGTGTTTGATCTCAGAGTGTGAACAAAAATTAAATTATTCAACTGATGCAATGAATTGGTAACTTTTAGTGACAGACTTTTTCGCGGAATGGCATGTCAAAGGGAAGAAAAGTGATAAAAGGTGATTAGTGAACACTGATAAAATGAATAATTCATATTCATAGTTGGAATAAATGATGCTATTATAAAAAAAAAGTTTGTGTTGTGCGTATATGTACGTATACCTTGGCAATCATGATTGGTAATCATTTGGTCTAAAGTATTCATACCATGGCCAACCAGAATAATGTCAAGTAATTATTCATAAAATTTATTGATTTCTCCTTTATTTATTGCAACAAAATCTCAACTCGAAGTTTCATAAGTGTATAACATGTACACTTGGGTAGGATTCACATTTTATCAGCAAAATTAATCAAAATTATTGGCGCTCTACAATACACGTAAACGATTTAATACAACCAAGGTATGCGTATACACGCACAGCACATACTTAAAAATAGAGGGAGATGGTCGCCTTAATTGCCAAAATGTTTCACTGACAAATGATTCAAAAGAGATCCCACGCATGAACGCGTTGTTGCTGCTTAAGAACTGGCTTGCGTCGCTTAGGAAAGTGCCTGGACTTGGGGATTGGGCTGGTGGAGTAACCTTAGAGGGGATTTCGTGTCCTATTTTTTATCTACCTCTTGTAATAATACTTGTAAGTAGCTTACTTGTTTATTATACTAAATCTGTAGGTAAAATTAAAAAATAAAGTAAGAAAGAAATTTAACCATGCTTAATGTTTTAAGGGATATTATAAGGTAAGCCGCAACGAAAAAAAAAAGCATTTTTAGGCCCTTTCCTCATATTGAAATAGAATGATTAAAATGTTACAGCCGTTTTATGTCCCACTCTTAATTACTAAATATTCCTACTATAAAAGGTGGTATCCCGGGGGGGGGCTCCCATATCAAAGTGACGGGGATGCTCGTCGCCTCGCTTAGGGGTATAAATCGCAGATTTTGGTCTCGCTTAGGGTTCACAGGACGGAAAGCCAATATTTGTACCTGTACAGGTATCGCTTAGGGTTGTGCGTAATGAAATATCTATATAAAAAACCAAACGCCGTCAATCTTTAGCGTCAATCTTTGGCGCAATTAAAAATCACTCTAACTTTTATTTGGTTGTCTGTTTTGACGCGGTCTCCTTCAGGGTTCAAATAACGCCTGAGCCACTCCCAGATTGGTCTCCTTTAGGGGTTTAATTCTAATTTTCCGACGAGCATCCCCGTCAGTTTCATATGGGAGTTCCCCCCCCCCCGGGGGTGGTATATAATTTTGTCTTGACTTAGTCAGAGAAAATATTTTTATTTGAAAATAATATCATTGGCTTTTCATTCAAGACTTCTAGTTGCCAGTGTACGGAAGCCTTTCTGCCCAGCGCCTTGCTTTAGAGGAGTAGTAGCCATTGAGGGGAAGTCGATTCGAGTCTCTTGAGTCAATTTAAGCATTTTGTGATATCTGAAACGTGACAAAACAAAATCCAACAAGATTGGCTTTTTCGTTCGAGAAATGTTCTACCTGTTATAGTGTCAAATCTTTAAACCTAAACAGCACATAATTCATGTAATATTATAAAATAATTGCATCAAGAATAAAAATGCAAAAATAAATGTAAAAACTGAAGACGACGTTTCAGCGTCTCCATAACACCATTATCAAGACTAAATAAAATTATGCGATGTGAAATTTAAGATACAAGTCTCTAGAGAATCTAACAAGATTGGCTTTTTCTTTCGAGAAATGTTCCATCAGTATTAAAGTGTCAAAATGCCAAAATGTCTGAGCGCTTTCTTGAACAGTTTCAAGTGCTTGCAAAGTGTAACAACAAATTTGACTGCCTCATCAAAGAGATGCTCTTTATTCTCAAGCTTTAACCAAATTTAAATGGCAAAATGACTCTCGCGCGAAAGTGTCCAAGTATGGTCAAGTATATATTGCTTGAGAGCTTTTGTTAGTACGCTAATTCTCTAGAGACTTGTATCTTAAATTTCGCGTCGCATAATTTTTATTATTTAGTCGTGATAATGGTATCATGAAGACGCCAAAACCCGAGACATCGGATTTTTACATTTATTTTTGCAAGCTTAAGCTTTAGCAAATCGCTTTTGATTAAGAATAAGTATCAATGATATTCAAACGAAGGAACATCTAGAATCGCGATGACGTAATATGCAGAGTGAATTGTCTCTTGGCAAATATTAAGATATCGTAGAGTGGCTTTCCAGTTTTATCACTCGTTTACTAAGCTCACATGCTCTTCCTTAGCGTGGTATATTATTGTAATTATAAAAATGTTTTTTTTTTGTTGGTTCTTGTTCCGCTATTTTTTCATACACTCCTACTTACACACGCTACACAAGTGTCTCCTCACAAAGGCCTACTGACACACACTAGAAATTTTAAAAGCCTCTCGTTGCCCGCTCGCGTCTCAGGGCACTCTGTGCGCTAGAATTTAAAAGCCTCTCGTAGCTACATTAACGCGTTACAGAATTGCGTTTACTACTAGCTTTTTTCGAAAGCTGGTAGATATTTTTCTGTTAAAATCTGTTAGAAGTTTAAGAACATCTATCAGTGTCATTTACCTTTTCTTTCCTTATGGAGGACTGAATTGATAATTTTGAAAATCATTTATCACAAAGATATATCGTGCTGAGCTTGTTACCTGAGGGGGGTTCGTAGAAAGACGGGCGTTTGTCTTTAACATCTTGATTGATGAACGCATTCCTGTTTTGCAGGTATTCTAATTTGCGAAAAGGCAAAGCAATGGCGATAAGAACTACATAAGATTAGCAGCAAAGGTGATACGTGAACATCTCCTTACGGTCATGCATCTCCATGCATATCACAGACATCTCCGACTTACAGTTGACGGGCTAGTTTCGAACAGACCAAAGTTCATATAAACTCTAACAGTATTACAAGGACACCTTCATTATACAGACAGTCGGCTATATCATTATAGGCCTTCCGCGTGTGTTAATGAAAGAGTTTCGAGAGTATATTACTTCAGCGTTTCTGACGTACAAGCGAGAGTATCTTAACTAAAAATATATCATAAATCTATTTTCCTTTTTTACGTCATTTAAAGGTTAAAATTGATTCGTGTGATATCAGATTGTTTTATTCTTTTTCGACGCTAGGTGCTTAACAAACCTTAGATCTTGTGCTTGAAACCATCATTAACGGAGCATTGTTTGATCAAGAAAGGTAGGAATTCTTCACCGTCTGAATTACTTAAAGATCTGGTTCAGTTTCGCATGCTACGTACAGTAATACGTTCACGGCTCTTAGATAAGAAAACCACAAATTTTAAGTTGCGTCGATGATACCTATTTTAGGTCTACTTAGTGACAGGCTTTTCATTTTGAAGATCGTCAGACCATCGAATATGGTCTCGTTCATGCTTCTACGTTGAAAAAAGAGAATTAGGGGAAACAAAAGGAAAACAAAAAATGAAAAGGAAGAAGAAGGAAAAACGTTAGTTTCACTGCTTCAGCACATTAGTGCTGTGCGTTTGTTCCTCAGTCATTTGAAGGTGCATGGGACAGGACAACACAGCAGAAGAACATATCTAACGAAGGCTTGATTATGCTGCGAAATTGGAATTTTGCTGCTTTTGTTGGAAGGACCATCTCAAGCTAAAATCGTGACCACTAATTAAGAACCGTCGTCCTTTCGAGAAAATTCCACTGAATATAAACAAGAAGACATCGAGTAAGTCAGCAAAAGGGAAACAAACCATACCAAAACCAAATCTTGAAAAAGTTCAGAAGGTTGTTATGTTTAAATCCATTTCCCAGTATACTGCAATGGAAGACAGCACACAGGCACAATAAATTCTTTATCAAAGTTCAAACTGGACCATAATATTTAGGTTCGTTCGAAATTCTATTCATGCAAATATAGCTAAATATGTCTCCAGACAGGAGTTCCTGCTTCAACTAGTCAGTTTTCTGAGTGACACTAAATATAGCTGACCTTATCCATTCACGGTAAACCTCACTCACGGTAAACCTCAATCACGGTAAACCTCCCGCTGACGAATCGAGACGAAGGAACTCTTTTGAGATCACGGCAGTAACATGCAGTCTATTCAACTGTTTATTAATTACGGATTAATTACTGTATAGTAGATATCCTTATTATACTTTTCGTTGAACAAAACTGGTAAATTATCGCAGTACAACATATATCAATCTGTAAATTAGGTTTTTTTCAACGACAAAGGTAAAATTGGTCAATTTTTCTCCTTATCGCCTTAGAAGTTGTTTTTGATTTTCTCGATATTCGGTTTAATTTCTCAATATATTGGTTTAATGACAGGCAATTGAACTGATCACGATACAATAGTATAAAGCGTGACTCTTAATTTAGACATATGTACGCTAATATATTATACACGCGGTGTAGATGTTTGATGCGGAAATTACATATTAATATAGTCACGATTTTTATCAACAAACAATTTTTTTCTGCTTACGTTGCACACTAGTTCAAAAAGCGGTATAAAACGTGATTCTTTTAACAAAATTTAACTTATACATGTGTACTTTGCTATATTAGACACGTGTTTCAGATGTTTGATGCAGAAGTTATAAATGTGTTATGTTGAATTGATTAATTTTCATCCAACAGAAATCATATCAGAAAACCTGCTTTTTCGGTGCCGTTGTCAGAAACGACAGACTGATGAAGGTAAAATTTAATACTTAGATTGGAAGCTTTTTCTGCCTTTTACAGGGGCGTAGCCAGGTCTTCTCACTTGGCGGTGGGGGGGGGGGGGGGGGGGAGGTGGGGATAAGGAATTCCCGTATGAAGAGTCACTAATAAACGTGTGCTATATGTGGCTGTGCAATAAGCATTGTGCCAGTTTGAAAGCCTATTATTTTGTACGGCAATGAATCACTGAACTTACAAACCCAAAAAGCCTGTTTACGTTTTCACGAAAGGGGGGTCACAGGCACCCTAGGAACCCCCCCTTGGTACGCCCCTGTTTTATTCAGTATATAGGTACGACACAAAATTGCGTAGCTTAAGCTGAGAAGTTGTTCAAACATTACATAAACCAGGGGTTGCTCCTATAAGCTGACAATTCATGATTACGACTGTAGATTAGAAACGAGTTGCACGTGACCGACGTTCAAAAGAATTACATGGTACAATCAGCAAAATTAAATTGGTTGTCGTCTTAATGTTTCTGCTGACATGATTTTGAAAACTATTAAAATAGATCAAAGGCCTCCCATTTCTTTTATTAAGATAGCCCCTGGAATGGATTTGAATGAACGCGCTCTCTTGAGATTACCCATGCTATCCAACGAGTAAAGAAATCACGCTAGGAAAACATGGCGAAAAGTACACTGGGTTCTTTTAAAAGAGACGTTTTTGGCAAATCTATGATATTTATCAGATAATAACCTACGAGATTGTATGAAATTTTGTTAAATATACTGCATGGCTGAATAAAGCGCCCACTTGCTTATTTCGTCACCGTAAACTTCTCTAATGTCTGGTGTAATTTTTCCCCTTTATAAAACGGAACCAGGATTAAAGAAGATATCTAAAGACATTTTAAAAGAAATTCTAACGCAAGAACATGACGTTTCGGCGTCATCCTGCCGCCATTATCAAAAGCAAATTATTAAAGTTTTGAGTTAGAATATATGTAGCAGTTAAGCGTGAAAAAGATTACCCAAAAACTACTACCCATCTTCACGATCAGGAAACTCATCCAGGACCTGAGAGTGATAGAGAATAAACCAGCTCTAGTAAATCAGCAATGCGTTGTCTGTGAATTCAAATATACAAATTGTGTCGGATACACGCGCAGAAACCTATTTCAAACAAAGGTACTCAGCTGTTGGGAAACATCCCCGAGAAAGTCACAACGTGGACCAACCAAATATGCACGAACAATTTAACATCTTGAAAAAATGCAGAGGCAAGTTGGAATGTCTGATTTATGAAATGCTATTGATCAAGGAAAGGAGATCAACTCTAAACACGCAAGCAGACTCCATTCGTGCGAAACTGTTTAAGAGCCCTTTTCACAGTCAACTTTTCTCATTTGCATTACAATTTATTTGAACATGGATGTGAGGCAATTTCGGGCAGAAACTGCAAAATTGCCCGAAATTGCCTCACATCCACGTTAAAAAACATTGTAATGTAAATGAGAAAAGGTAACTGTGAAAAGGGCTATTAGCTGACATTGTTCTAATTAACTGACATTATTCATTTTCTTTTCCACACTTGACTGCTAGATATATTCTAACTCAAAACTTTAATAATTTGGATTTGATAATGTTGACAGGATGACGCTGAAACGCAGCCTCGTTCCCAGTCGTCCTCGGCGAAATATCAATTGTGACGTCACCCGACGAGCTGTTCCAAGCCTCCCTCAGTCACTCGATAGCGCATCAAGGCCTGGGAACGAGGTTGCCTGAAACGTCATGTTCTTGCGGAACCAGGATTCAAACTGCATGTAAACTTGACCGAACACAACGCTGGGCCATTAGCATCTGGAAACTGATTCCTAGAAGTGGGCTCCATCTTTTAAAGCCTTTCTTTTATTTTTGCGGTACCAAGAATGTCCATTTGCAGTACTATTCACTGTCTGTCCTATGAAAAGCATATCAGAAGTGGTAGAGAAAATTTAAATGTAAGACGGTATTTAAAGTACAAAAACAAGCTTTAAAAAATCGAGAAAAACCATGCAAGCCTCTCATTTTTCACATGTATGCCCCTAACCATAAAAGCCGCTGTAAAGTACCTGATTTTGTAAATCATTTCAGTACTTATAATTACACTGTAGCTTCTGTTCAGATTCGATTAGCTCCAAACTTGACAGATTTCTGAGGTAGTCGGCTTATCGGTTGATAGATATCATTTCATATCAACAATAATTGAATGATTCGTCCCATGTCCTCTAGTTGTTTCGAAAGTTGTCAATTCATAAATAAATAAAAATAAATAATAATAAATAAATTGGAATTTGCAGTGGCACCTCCACAGAGTGGCTCTGATAACAAACTCAAACGCGGATGTCTGAGAGTTCTTTGAACGTCCGCTGATCGATTAGCCCGGAGACTCCGGTAGGAGTTAAGGGTACGACATTGCCTAACGTGTCACAGCGGTCAAACGCAGAAAGCAACGTGACTTCTGGTTCTTCCGAGCATTGAGGTTGAATCGGTTCAAGCAGTTGCGATTGTGAAGTTCGTATGGAATCAAAACAATGTAGCAAATGTCCCGTTAAACCGAATTTCGCGCCGATAAAACTTGTGGATGACAGTTACTTCATATTTAGAAACGGTGTTAAGTTTTGAAGTTAAAGTAAGACTTTCCACATTTGTCTGTGTTTTCGTTCAAAGTTATGACAAGAACTGCGCACGCGTTGTACGTTTAATAGCTGTGAAGCCTGCATTCTCTTCCCCAGCGCTGCGATCCTTTTGGCCAGCGCCACGGATCGAGAGCTCTGGCAGGGTCCGAAGCAGGAAGTCCGCGAATCACGGACTTCCGGCTTTCTGCGCAGCCTCAGAAATTTGAAACAATAACGGTCACCATCGGCCACAAAAATGGGCAGCTATTGTGCCTGCGCGTTATCCTGGCCCCTGCCAGAGCTCTCGATCCGTGGCGCGGGCAAAAAGGATCGCAGCTCTGGGGACGAGAATGTGACGCTTGCAATCACGTCCCCAGAGCCCACGCACACTTAAGGTTAGCAAGATGCTGACTAAAAGGAATGCCGCCTCTGGAAACGAGATTGTAAAGCCCAACGTTCACTTAACTCTGCTCGCTGTACACAGATTCGACTTCCAAATTCATACCCACTTTGAATTTTGTTTTCATCTTTTCAGCTCATTCCCAAGACATCACTTGCACCGTTGTTTCTTTTAATCATCTGCATCATTATAGTACACGTGCACAGTTATAAGCTGAAGGAAGAAGATGGAGGCCATGAAATGAGTTGAGATCCCGTTAATCTACTAAGCCAGCTTTGGAAGAGACGTGTAATAGCAAGAAGAGGGTTTCGCAATCGAAGAATAAGTAGAAGAAGTAGAAGATCCAGGAGCAGAAACAGGAGATATCCATGGAGACCAAGAGTTTTACCCACAAGACAACGGAATTATAGTACATTATCACTATCGCAGATATTTAACATGAAACCGCAAGCACTAGACAACAGAAACTAATTGCCATTCTCTCAAAAGTAACCCGAAAAAGTGGTCATCTCGAGTCACCGGAGACATAACGCGTTCAGCAGATTTAATATTCATGTTACAAACAGACCAATGTTCGCTTTCCTTCGAGCAAAGAACTGAACTAACGAGGTGGTTAAAGGAAAAGTTGTCAAGTCCGAAACCTTCATAATTTAGATACATTCTGTAATGCCCTACACTTCTCGTGAACGCCGCCGGACATTTCCACGCGCCAGGCTGATTTCTCTTTTTATTGAAGCTGATGGTGTTTGATCTCAGAGTGTGAACAAAAATTAAATTATTCAACTGATGCAATGAATTGGTAACTTTTAGTGACAGACTTTTTCGCGGAATGGCATGTCAAAGGGAAGAAAAGTGATAAAAGGTGATTAGTGAACACTGATAAAATGAATAATTCATTTTCATAGTTGGAATAAATGATGCTATTATAAAAAAAGTTTGTGTTGTGCGTATATGTACGTATACCTTGGCAATCATGATTGGTAATCATTTGGTCTAAAGTATTCCTACCATGGCCAACCAGAATAATGTCAAGTAATTATTCATAAAATTTATTGATTTCTCCTTTATTTATTGCAACAAAATCTCAACTCGAAGTTTCATAAGTGTATAACATGTACACTTGGGTGGGATTCACATTTTATCAGCAAAATTAATCAAAATTATTGGCGCTCTACAATACACGTAAACGATTTAATACAACCAAGGTATGCGTATACACGCACAGCACATACTTAAAAATAGAGGGAGATGGTCGCCTTAATTGCCAAAATGTTTCACTGACAAATGATTCAAAAGAGATCCCACGCATGAACGCGTTGTTGCTGCTTAAGAACTGGCTTGCGTCGCTTAGGAGAGTGCCTGGACTTGGGGATTGGGCTGGTGGAGTAACCTTAGAGGGGATTTCGTGTCCTATTTTTTATCTACCTCTTGTAATAATACTTGTAAGTAGCTTACTTGTTTATTATACTAAATCTGTAGGCAAAATAAAAAAATAAAGTAAGAAAGAAATTTAACCATGCTTAATGTTTTAAGGGATATTATAAGGTAAGCCGCAACGAAAAAAAAAAACATTTTTAGGCCCTTTCCTCATATTGAAATAGAATGATTAAAATGTTACAACCGTTTTATGTCCCACTCTTAATTACTAAATATTCCTACTATAAAAGGTGGTATCCGGGGGGGGCTCCCACATCAAAGTGACGGGGATACTCGTCGTCTCGCTTAGGGGTATAAATCGCAGATTTTGGTCTCGCTTAGGGTTCACGGGACGGAAAGCCAATATTTGTACCTGTACAGGTATCGCTTAGGGTTGTGCGTAATGAAATATCTATATAAAAAACCAAACGCCGTCAATCTTTAGCGTCAATCTTTGGCGCAATTAAAAATCACTCTAACTTTTATTTGGTTGTCTGTTTTGGCGCGGTCTCCTTCAGGGTTCAAATAACGCCTGAGCCACTCCCAGATTGGTCTCCTTTAGGGGTTTAATTCTAATTTTCCGACGAGCATCCCCGTCAGTTTCATATGGGAGTCCCCCCCCCGGGGGTGGTATATAATTTTGTCTTGACTTAGTCAGAGAAAATATTTTTATTTGAAAATAATATCATTGGCTTTTCATTCAAGACTTCTAGTTGCCAGTGTACGGAAGCCTTTCTGCCCAGCGCCTTGCTTTAGAGGAGTAGTAGCCATTAAGGGGAAGTCGATTCGAGTCTCTTGAGTCAATTTAAGCATTTTGTGATATCTAAAACGTGACAAAACAAAATCCAACAAGATTGTCTTTTTCGTTCGAGAAATGTTCTACCTGTTATAGTGTTAAATCTTCAAACCTATACAGCACATAATTCGTGTGATATTATTAAATAACTTGCATCAAGAATAAAAATGCAAAAATAAATGTAAAAACTGATGCCGACGTTTCAGCGTCTCCATAACACCATTACCAAGACTAAATAAACTTATGCGATGTGAAATTTAAGATACAAGTCTCTAGAGAATCTAACAAGATTGGCCTGTTCTTTCGAGAAATGTTCCATCAGTATTAAAGTGTCAAAATGCCAAAATGTCTGAGCGCTTTCTTGAACAGTTTCAAGTGCTTGCAAAGTGTAACAACAAATTTGACTGCCTCATCAAAGAGATGCTCTTTATTCGCAAGCTTTAACCAAATTTCAATGGCAAAATGACTCTCGCGCGAAAGTGTCCAAGTATGGTCAAGTATATATTGCTCGAGAGGTTTTGTTAGTACGCTAATTCTTTAGAGACTTGTATCTTAAATTTCGCGTCGCATAATTTTTATTATTTAGTCTTGATAATGGTATCATGAAGACGCCAAAACCCGAGACATCGGATTTTTACATTTATTTTTGCAAGCTTAAGCTTTAGCAAATCGCTTTTGATTAAGAATAAGTATCAATGATATTCAAACGAAGGAACATCTAGAATCGCGATGACGTAATATGCAGAGTGAATTGTCTCTTGGCCAATATTAAGATATCGTAGAGTGGCTTTCCAGTTTTATCACTCATTTACTAAGCTCACATGCTCTTCCTTAGCGTGGTATCTTATTGTAATTATAAAAATGTTTTTTTTTTTGTTGGTTCTTGTTCCGCTATTTTTTCATACACTCCTACTTACACACGCTACACAAGTGTCTCCTCACAAAGGCCTACTGACACACACTAGAAATTTTAAAAGCCTCTCGTTGCCTGCTCGCGTCTCAGGGCACTCTGTGCGCTAGAATTTAACAGCCTCTCGTAGCTACATTAACGCGTTACAGAATTGCGTTTACTATTAGCTTTTTTCGAAAGCTGGTAGATATTTTTCTGTTAAAATCTGTTAGAAAGTTTAAGAACATCTATCAGTGTCATTTACCTTTTCTTTCCTTATGGAGGACTGAATTGATAATTTTGAAAATCATTTATCACAAAGATATATCGTGCTGAGCTTGTTACCTGAGGGGGGTTCGTAGAAAGACGGGCGTTTGTCTTTAACATCTTGATTGATGAACGCATTCCTGTTTTGCAGGTATTCTAATTTGCGGAAAGGCAAAGCAATGGCGATAAGAACTACATAAGATTAGCAGCAAAGGTGATACGTGAACATCTCCTTACGGTCATGCATCTCCATGCATATCACAGACATCTCCGACTTACAGTTGACGGGCTAGTTTCGAACAGACCAAAGTTCATATAAACTCTAACAGTATAACAAGGACACCTTCATTATACAGACAGTCGGCTATATCCTTATAGGCCTTCCGCGTGGGTTAATAAAAGAGTTTCGAGAGTATATTACTTCAGCGTTTCTGATGTACACGCGAGAGTATCTTAACTAAAAATATATCATAAATCTATTTCCTTTTTTACGTCATTTAAAGGTTAAAATTGATTCTTGTGATATCAGATTGTTTTATTCTTTTTCGACGCTAGGTGCTTAACAAACCTCCGATCTTGTGCTTGAAACCATCATTAACGGATCATTGTTTGATCAAGAAAGGTAGGAATTCTTCACCGCCTGAATTACTTAAAGATCTGGTTCAGTTTCGCATGCTACGTACAGTAATACGTTCACGGCTCTTAGATAAGAAAACCACAAATTTTAAGTTGCGTCGATGATACCTATTTTCGGTCTACTTAGTGACAGGCTTTTCATTTTGAAGATCGTCAGACCATCGAATATGGTCTCGTTCATGCTTCTACGTTGAAAAAAGAGAATTAAGGGAAACAAAAGGAAAACAAAAAATGAAAAGGAAGAAGAAGGAAAAACGTTACTCGAGTAGTTTCACTGCTTCTTTTCTTGTCTCGGTGACGTTAGTGCTGTGCGTTTGCTCCTCAGTCATTTGAAGGTGCATGGGACAGGACAACACAGCAGAAGAACATATCTAACGAAGGCTTGATTATGCTGCGAAATGGGAATTTTGCTGCTTTTGTTGGAAGGACCATCACAAGCTAAAATCGTGACCACTAATTCAGAACCGTCGTCCTTTCGAGAAAATTCCACTGAATATAAACAAGAAGACATCGAGTAAGTCAGCAAAAGGGAAACAAACCATACCAAAACCAAATCTTGAAAAAGTTCAGAAGGTTGTTATGTTTAAATCCATTTCTCAGTATACTGCAATCGAAGACAGCACACAGACACAGTAAATTCTTTATCAAAGTTCAAACTGGACCATAATATTTAGGTTCGTTCGAAATTCTATTCATGCAAATATAGCTAAATATGTCTCCAGACAGGAGTTCCTGCTTCAACTAGTCAGTTTTCTGAGTGATACTAAATATAGCTGACCTTACCCATTCACGATAAACCTCACTCACGGTAAACTCAATCACGGTAAACCTCCCGCTGACGAATCGAGACGAAGGAATGCTTCTCTTTTGAGATCACGGCAGTAACATGCAGTCTATTCAACTGTTTATTAATTACTGATTAATTACTGTATAGACGATATCCTTTGTTTTGTCTATTATACTTTTCGTTGAACAAAACTGGTAAATTATCGCAGTACAACATATATCAATCTGTAAATTAGGTTTTTTCAACGACAAAGGTAAAATTGGTCAATGTTTCTCCTTATCGCCTTAGAAGTTGTTTTTGATTTTCTCGATATTCGGTTTAATTTCTCAATATATTGATTTAATGACAGGCAATTGAACTGATCACGATACAATAGTATAAAGCGTGAATCTCTTAAGTTACTTTAATTTAGACATATGTACGCTAATATATTATACACGCGGTGTAGATGTTTGATGCGGAAATTACATATTAAATAAATATAGTTACGATTTTTATCAACAAACAATTTTTTTCTGCTTACGTTGCACACTAGTTCAAAAAGCGGTATAAAACGTGATTCGTTTAACCAAATGTAACTTATACATGTGTACTTTGCTATATTAGACACGTGTTTCAGATGTTTGATGCAGAAGTTATAAATGTGTTATGTTGAATTGATTAATTTTCATCCAACAGAAATCATATCAGAAAACCTGCTTTTTCGGTGCCGTTGTCAGAAACGACAGACTGATGAAGGTAAAATTTAATACTTAGATTGGAAGCTTTTGCTGCCTTTTACAGGGGCGTAGCCAGGTTTTCTCACTTGACGGTGGGGGGAAGGGGGCTTCAGGAATTCCCGTATGGAGTCACTAATAAACGTGTGCTATATGTGGCTGTGCAATAAGCACTGTGCCAATTTGAAAGCCTATTATTTTGTACGCAATGAATCACTGAACTTAGAAACCCAAAAAACCTGTTTGAGTTTTCACGAGAGGGGGGTCACAGGCACCCTAGGAAACCCCCCTTGGTACGCCCCTGTTTTATTATATATAGGTACGACACAAAATTGCGTAGCTTAAGCTGAGAAGTTGTTCAAACATTACATAAACCAGGGGTTGCTCCTATAAGCTGACAATTCATGATTACGACTGCAGATTAGAAACGAGTTGCACGCGACCGACGTGCAAAAGGATTACATGGTACAATCAGCAAAATTAAATTGGTTGTCGTCTTAATGTTTCTGCTGACATGATTTTGAAAACTATTAAAATAGATCAAAGGCCTCCCATTTCTTTTATTAAGATAGCCTCTGAATGGGCATGAATGAACGCGCTCTCTTGAGATTACCCATGCTATCCAACGAGTAAAGAAATCACGCTAGGAAAACATGGCGAAAAGTACACTGGGTTCTTTTAAAAGAGACGTTTTTGGCAACTCTATGATATTTATCAGGTAATAACCTACGAGATTGTATGAAATTTTGTTAAATATACTGCATGGCTGAATAAAGCGCCCACTTGCTTATCTCGTCACCGTAAACTTCTCTAATGTCTGGTGTAATTTTTCCCCTTTATAAAACGGAACCAGGATTAAAGAAGATATCGAAAAACATTTTAAAAGAAATTCTAACGCAAGAACATGACGTTTCGGCGTCATCCTGTCGCCATTATCAAAAGCAAATTATTAAAGTTTTGAGTTAGAATATATGTAGCAGTTAAGCGTGAGAAAGATTACCAAAAATCTATTACCCATCTTCACAAGTAGGAAACTCATCCAGGACCTGAGAGAGATAGAGAATAAACCAGCTCTAGTAAATCAGCAATGCGTTGTCTGTGAATTCAAATATACAAATTGTGTCGGATACACGCGCAGACACCTATTTCAAACAAAGGTACTCAGCTGTTGGGAAACATACCCGAGAAAGTCACAACGTGGACCAACCAAATATGCACGAACAATTTAACATCTTGAAAAAATGCAGAGGCAAGTTGGAATGTCTGATTTATGAAATGCTATTGATCAAGGAAAGGAGATCAACTCTAAACACGCAAGCAGACTCCATTCGCGCGAAACTGTTTAATAGCCCTTTTCACAGTCAACTTTTCTCATTTACATTACAATTTATTTGAACATGGATGTGAGGCAATTTCGGGCAGAAACTGCAAAATTGCCCGAAATTGCCTCACATCCACGTTAAAAAACATTGTAATGTAAATGAGAAAAGGTAACTGTGAAAAGGGCTATTAGCTGACATTGTTCTAATTAACTGACATTATTCATATTCTTTTCCACACTTGACTGCTAGATATATTCTAACTCAAAACTTTAATAATTTGGATTTGATAATGTTGACAGGATGACGCTGAAACGCAGCCTCGTTCCCAGTCGTCCTCGGCGAAATATCAATTGTGACGTCACCCGACGAGCTGTTCCAAGCCTCCCTCAGTCACTCGATAGAGCATCAAGGCCTGGGAACGAGGTTGCCTGAAACGTCATGTTCTTGCGGAACCAGGATTCAAACTGCATGTAAACTTGACCGAACACAACGCTGGGCCATTAGCATCTGGAAACTGATTCCTAGAAGTGGGCTCCATCTTTTAAAGCCTTTCTTTAATTTTTGCGGTACCAAGAATGTCCATTTGCAGTACTATTCACTGTCTGTCCTATGAAAAGCATATCAGAAGTGGTAGAGAAAATTTAAATGTAAGACGGTATTTAAAGTACAAAAACAAGCTTTAAAAAATCGAGAAAAACCATGCAAGCCTCTCATTTTTCACATGTATGCCCCGAACCATAAAAGCCGCTGTAAAGTACCTCATTTTGTAAATCATTTCAGTACTTATAATTACACTGTAGCTTCTGTTCAGATTCGATTAGCTCCAAACTTGACAGATTTCTGAGGTAGTCGGCTTATCGGTTGATAGATATCATTTCATATCAACAATGATTTGAATGATTCGTCTCATGTCCTCTAGTTGTTTCGAAAGTTGTCAATTCATAAATAAATAAAAATAAATAATAATAAATAAATTGGAATTTGCAGTGGCACCTCCACAGAGTGGCTCTGATAACAAACTCAAACTCGGATGTCTGAGAGTTCTTTGAACGTCCGCTGATCGATTAGCCCGGAGACTCCGGTACGAGTTAAGGGTACGACATTGCCTAACGTGTCACAGCGGTCAAACGCAGAAAGCAACGTGACTTCTGGTTCTTCCGAGCATTGAGGTTGAATCGGTTCAAGCAGTTGCGATTGTGAAGTTCGTATGGAATCAAAACAATGTAGCAAATGTCCCGTTAAACCGAATTTCGCGCCGATAAAACTTGTGGATGACAGTTACTTCATATTTAGAAACGGTGTTAAGTTTTGAAGTTAAAGTAAGACTTTCCACATTTGTCTGTGTTTTCGTTCAAAGTTATGACAAGAACTGCGCACGCGTTGTACGTTTAATAGCTGTGAAGCCTGCATTCTCTTCCCCAGCGCTGCGATCCTTTTGGCCAGCGCCACGGATCGAGAGCTCTGGCAGGGTCCGAAGCAGGAAGTCCGCGAATCACGGACTTCCGGCTTTCTGCGCAGCCTCAGAAATTTGAAACAATAACGGTCACCATCGGCCACAAAAATGGGCAGCTATTGTGCCTGCGCGTTATCCTGGCCCCTGCCAGAGCTCTCGATCCGTGGCGCGGGCAAAAAGGATCGCAGCTCTGGGGACGATAATGTGACGCTTGCAATCACGTCCCCAGAGCCCACGCACACTTAAGGTTAGCAAGATGCTGACTAAAAGGAATGCCGCCTCTGGAAACGAGATTGTAAAGCCCAACGTTCACTTAACTCTGCTCGCTGTACACAGATTCGACTTCCAAATTCATACCCACTTTGAATTTTGTTTTCATCTTTTCAGCTCATTCCCAAGACATCACTTGCACCGTTGTTTCTTTTAATCATCTGCATCATTATAGTACACATGCACAGTTATAAGCTGAAGGAAGAAGATGGAGGCCATGAAATGAGTTGAGATCCCGTTAATCTACTAAGCCAGCTTTGGAAGAGACGTGTAATAGCAAGAAGAGGGTTTCGCAATCGAAGAATAAGTAGAAGAAGTAGAAGATCCAGGAGCAGAAACAGGAGATATCCATGGAGACCAAGAGTTTTACCCACAAGACAACGGAATTATAGTACGTTATCACTATCGCAGATATTTAACATGAAACCGCAAGCACTAGACAACAGAAACTAATTGCCATTCTCTCAAAAGTAACCCGAAAAAGTGGTCATCTCGAGTCACCGGAGACATAACGCGTTCAGCAGATTTAATATCCATGTTACAAACAGACCAATGTTCGCTTTCCTTCGAGCAAAGAACTGAACTAACGAGGTGGTTAAAGGAAAAGTTGTCAAGTCCGAAACCTTCATAATTTAGATACATTGTGTAATGCCCTACACTTCTCGTGAACGCCGCCGGACATTTCCACGCGCCAGGCTGACTTCTATTTTTATTGAAGCTGATGGTGTTTGATCTCAGAGTGTGAACAAAAATTAAATTATTCAACTGATGCAATGAATTGGTAACTTTTAGTGACAGACTTTTTCGCGGAATGGCATGTCAAAGGGAAGAAAAGTGATAAAAGGTGATTAGTGAACACTGATAAAATGAATAATTCATTTTCATAGTTGGAATAAATGATGCTATTATAAAAAAAAAGTTTGTGTTGTGCGTATATGTACGTATACCTTGGCAATCATGATTGGTAATCATTTGGTCTAAAGTATTCCTACCATGGCCAACCAGAATAATGTCAAGTAATTATTCATAAAATTTATTGATTTCTCCTTTATTTATTGCAACAAAATCTCAACTCGAAGTTTCATAAGTGTATAACATGTACACTTGGGTGGGATTCACATTTCATCAGCAAAATTAATCAAAATTATTGGCGCTCTACAATACACGTAAACGATTTAATACAACCAAGGTATGCGTATACACGCACAGCACATACTTAAAAATAGAGGGAGATGGTCGCCTTAATTGCCAAAATGTTTCACTGACAAATGATTCAAAAGAGATCCCATGCATGAACGCGTTGTTGCTGCTTAAGAACTGGCTTGCGTCGCTTAGGAAAGTGCCTGGACTTGGGGATTGGGCTGGTGGAGTAACCTTAGAGGGGATTTCGTGTCCTATTTTTTATCTACCTCTTGTAATAATACTTGTAAGTAGCTTACTTGTTTATTATACTAAATCTGTAGGCAAAATAAAAAAATAAAGTAAGAAAGAAATTTAACCATGCTTAATGTTTTAAGGGATATTATAAGGTAAGCCGCAACGAAAAAAAAAAACATTTTTAGGCCCTTTCCTCATATTGAAATAGAATGATTAAAATGTTACAACGGTTTTATGTCCCACTCTTAATTACTAAATATTCCTACTATAAAAGGTGGTATCCCGGGGGGGGCTCCCATATCAAAGTGACGGGGATGCTCGTCGTCTCGCTTAGGGGTATAAATCGCAGATTTTGGTCTCGCTTAGGGTTCACGGGACGGAAAGCCAATATTTGTACCTGTACAGGTATCGCTTAGGGTTGTGCGTAATGAAATATCTATATAAAAAACCAAACGCCGTCAATCTTTAGCGTCAATCTTTGGCGCAATTAAAAATCACTCTAACTTTTATTTGGTTGTCTGTTTTGGCGCGGTCTCCTTCAGGGTTCAAATAACGCCTGAGCCACTCCCAGATTGGTCTCCTTTAGGGGTTTAATTCTAATTTTCCGACGAGCATCCCCGTCAGTTTCATATGGGAGTCCCCCCCCCGGGGGTGGTATATAATTTTGTCTTGACTTAGTCAGAGAAAATATTTTTATTTGAAAATAATATCATTGGCTTTTCATTCAAGACTTCTAGTTGCCAGTGTACGGAAGCCTTTCTGCCCAGCGCCTTGCTTTAGAGGAGTAGTAGCCATTAAGGGGAAGTCGATTCGAGTCTCTTGAGTCAATTTAAGCATTTTGTGATATCTAAAACGTGACAAAACAAAATCCAACAAGATTGTCTTTTTCGTTCGAGAAATGTTTTACCTGTTATAGTGTTAAATCTTCAAACCTATACAGCACATAATTCGTGTGATATTATTAAATAACTTGCATCAAGAATAAAAATGCAAAAATAAATGTAAAAACTGAAGCCGACGTTTCAGCGTCTCCATAACACCATTATCAAGACTAAATAAAATTATGCGATGTGAAATTTAAGATACAAGTCTCTAGAGAATCTAACAAGATTGGCTTTTTCTTTCGAGAAATGTTCCATCAGTATTAAAGTGTCAAAATGCCAAAATGTCTGAGCGCTTTCTTGAACAGTTTCAAGTGCTTGCAAAGTGTAACAACAAATTTGACTGCCTCATCAAAGAGACGCTCTTTATTCGCAAGCTTTAACCAAATTTCAATGGCAAAATGACTCTCGCGCGAAAGTGTCCAAGTATGGTCAAGTATATATTGCTTGAGAGCTTTTGTTAGTACGCTAATTCTTTAGAGACTTGTATCTTAAATTTCGCGTCGCATAATTTTTATTATTTAGTCTTGATAATGGTATCATGAAGACGCCAAAACCCGAGACATCGGATTTTACATTTATTTTTGCAAGCTTAAGCTTTAGCAAATCGCTTTTGATTAAGAATAAGTATCAATGATATTCAAACGAAGGAACATCTAGAATCGCGATGACGTAATATGCAGAGTGAATTGTCTCTTGGCCAATATTAAGATATCGTAGAGTGGCTTTCCAGTTTTATCACTCGTTTACTAAGCTCACATGCTCTTCCTTAGCGTGGTATCTTATTGTAATTATAAAAATGTTTTTTTTTGTTGGTTCTTGTTCCGCTATTTTTTCATACACTCCTACTTACACACGCTACACAAGTGTCTCCTCACAAAGGCCTACTGACACACACTAGAAATTTTAAAAGCCTCTCGTTGCCCGCTCGCGTCTCAGGGCACTCTGTGCGCTAGAATTTAAAAGCCTCTCGTAGCTACATTAACGCGTTACAGAATTGCGTTTACTACTAGCTTTTTTCGAAAGCTGGTAGATATTTTTCTGTTAAAATCTGTTAGAAGTTTAAGAACATCTATCAGTGTCATTTACCTTTTCTTTCCTTATGGAGGACTGAATTGATAATTTTGAAAATCATTTATCACAAAGATATATCGTGCTGAGCTTGTTACCTGAGGGGGGTTCGTAGAAAGACGGGCGTTTGTCTTTAACATCTTGATTGATGAACGCATTCCTGTTTTGCAGGTATTTTAATTTGCGGAAAGGCAAAGCAATGGCGATAAGAGCTACATAAGATTAGCAGCAAAGGTGATACGTGAACATCTCCTTACGGTCATGCATCTCCATGCATATCACAGTATGCACAGTCGACTTACAGTTGACGGGCTAGTTTCGAACAGACCAAAGTTCATATAAACTCTAACAGTATAACAAGGACACCTTCATTATACAGACAGTCGGCTATATCCTTATAGGCCTTCCGCGTGGGTTAATAAAAGAGTTTCGAGAGTATATTACTTCAGCGTTTCTGATGTACACGCGAGAGTATCTTAACTAAAAATATATCATAAATCTATTTTCCTTTTTTGCGTCATTTAAAGGTTAAAATTGATTCGTGTGATATCAGATTGTTTTATTCTTTTTCGACGCTAGGTGCTTAACAAACCTCCGATCTTGTGCTTGAAACCATCATTAACGGATCATTGTTTGATCAAGAAAGGTAGGAATTCTTCACCGCCTGAATTACTTAAAGATCTGGTTCAGTTTCGCATGCTACGTACAGTAATACGTTCACGGCTCTTAGATAAGAAAACCACAAATTTTAAGTTGCGTCGATGATACCTATTTTCGGTCTACTTAGTGACAGGCTTTTCATTTTGAAGATCGTCAGACCATCGAATATGGTCTCGTTCATGCTTCTACGTTGAAAAAAGAGAATTAAGGGAAACAAAAGGAAAACAAAAAATGAAAAGGAAGAAGAAGGAAAAACGTTACTCGAGTAGTTTCACTGCTTCTTTTCTTGTCTCGGTGACGTTAGTGCTGTGCGTTTGCTCCTCAGTCATTTGAAGGTGCATGGGACAGGACAACACAGCAG
Source organism: Siderastrea siderea (assembly GCA_964030785.1). Taxonomy (NCBI): domain Eukaryota; kingdom Metazoa; phylum Cnidaria; class Anthozoa; order Scleractinia; family Rhizangiidae; genus Siderastrea; species Siderastrea siderea. The sequence goes on from OZ034968.1 coordinate 65,053,804, forward strand.
AAGAACATATCTAACGAAGGCTTGATTATGCTGCGAAATGGGAATTTTGCTGCTTTTGTTGGAAGGACCATCACAAGCTAAAATCGTGACCACTAATTCAGAACCGTCGTCCTTTCGAGAAAATTCCACTGAATATAAACAAGAAGACATCGAGTAAGTCAGCAAAAGGGAAACAAACCATACCAAAACCAAATCTTGAAAAAGTTCAGAAGGTTGTTATGTTTAAATCCATTTCTCAGTATACTGCAATCGCAGACAGCACACAGGCACAATAAATTCTTTATCAAAGTTCAAACTGGACCATAATATTTAGGTTCGTTCGAAATTCTATTCATGCAAATATAGCTAAATATGTCTCCAGACAGGAGTTCCTGCTTCAACTAGTCAGTTTTCTGAGTGATACTAAATATAGCTGACCTTACCCATTCACGATAAACCTCACTCACGGTAAACCTCAATCACGGTAAACCTCCCGCTGACGAATCGAGACGAAGGAACGCTTCTCTTTTGAGATCGCGGCAGTAACATGCAGTCTATTCAACTGTTTATTAATTACTGATTAATTACTGTATAGACGATATCCTTTGTTTTGTCTATCATAGTTTTCGTTGAACAAAACTGGTAAATTATCGCAGTACAACATATATCAATCTGTAAATTAGGTTTTTTCAACGACAAAGGTAAAATTGGTCAATTTTTCTCCTTATCGCCTTAGAAGTTGTTTTTGATTTTCTCGAAGTTCGGTTTAATTTCTCAATATATTGATTTAATGACAAGCAATTGAACTGATCACGATACAATAGTATAAAGCGTGACTCTCTTAAGTTACTTTAATTTAGACATATGTACGCTAATATATTATACACGCGGTGTAGATGTTTGATGCGGAAATTACATATTAATATAGTTACGATTTTTATCAACAAACAATTTTTTTCTGCTTACGTTGCACACTAGTTCAAAAAGCGGTATAAAACGTGACTCTTTTAACAAAATTTAACTTATACATGTGTACTTTGCTATATTAGACACGTGTTTCAGATGTTTGATGCAGAAGTTATCAATGTGTTATGTTGAATTGATTAATTTTCATCCAACAGAAATCATAACAGAAAACCTGCTTTTTCGGTGCCGTTGTCAGAAACGACAGACTGATGAAGGTAAAATTTAATACTTAGATTGGAAGCTTTTTCTGCCTTTTACAGGGGCGTAGCCAGGTTTTCTCACTTGGCGGTGGGGGGGGGGGGGAGGGGGGTAAGGAATTCCCGTATGGAGTCACTAATAAACGTGTGCTATATGTGGCTGTGCAATAAGTACTGTGCCAATTTGAAAGCCTATTATTTTGTACGGCAATGAATCACTGAACTTACAAACCCAAAAAGCCTGTTTGAGTTTTCACGAGAGGGGGGTCACAGGCACCCTAGGAACTCCCCCCCCCTTGGTACGCCCCTGTTTTATTATATATAGGTACGACACAAAATTGTGTAGCTTAAGCTGAGAAGTTGTTCAAACATTACATAAACCAGGGGTTGCTCCTATAAGCTGACAATTCATGATTACGACTGCAGATTAGAACCGAGTTGCACGCGACCGACGCGCAAAAGGATTACATGGTACAATCAGCAAAATTAAATTGGTTGTCGTCTTAATGTTTCTGCTGACATGATTTTGAAAACTATTAAAATAGATCAAAGGCCTCCCATTTCTTTTATTAAGATAGCCCCTGAATGGATTTGAACGAACGCGCTTTCTTGAGATTACCCATGCTATCCAACGAGTAAACTGAAATCACGCTAGGAAAACATGGCGAAAAGTACACTGGGTTCTTTTAAAAGACACGTTTTTGGCAACTCTATGATATTTATCAGATAATAACCTACGAGATTGTATAAAATTTTGTTAAATATACTGCATGGCTGAATAAAGCGCCCACTTGCTTATTTCGTCACCGTAAACTTCTCTAATGTCTGGTGTAATTTTTTCCCCTTTATAAAACGGAACCAGGATTAAAGAAGATATCTAAAGACATTTTAAAAGAAATTCTAACGCAAGAACATGACGTTTCGGCGTCATCCTGTCGCCATTATCAAAAGCAAATTATTAAAGTTTTGAGTTAGAATATATGTAGCAGTTTAAGCGTGAAAAAGATTACCAAAAATCTACAACCCATCTTCACGAGTAGGAAACTCATCCAGGACCTGAGAGTGATAGAGAATAAACCAGCTCTAGTAAATCAGCAATGCGTTGTCTGTGAATTCAAATATACAAATTGTGTCGGATACACGCGCAGACACCTATTTCAAACAAAGGTAGTCAGCTGTTGGGAAACATCCCCGAGAAAGTCACAACGTGGACCAACCAAATATGCACGAACAATTTAACATCTTGAAAAAATGCAGAGGCAAGTTGGAATGTCTGATTTATGAAATGCAATTGATCAAGGAAAGGAGATCAACTCTAAACACGCAAGCAGACTCCATTCGTGAGAAACTGTTTAATAGCCCTTTTCACAGTTAACTTTTCTCATTTACATTACAATGAATTTGAACATGGATGTGAGGCAATTTCGGGCAGAAACTGCAAAATTGCCCGAAATTGCCTCACATCCACGTTAAAAAACATTGTAGTGTAAATGAGAAAAGGTAACTGTGAAAAGGGCTATTAGCTGACATTGTTCTAATTAACTGACATTATTCATTTTCTTTTCCACACTTGACTGCTAGATATATTCTAACTCAAAACTTTAATAATTTGGATTTGATAATGTTGACAGGATGACGCTGAAACGCAGCCTCGTTCCCAGTCGTCCTCGGCGAAATATCAATTGTGACGTCACCCGACGAGCTGTTCCAAGCCTCCCTCAGTCACTCGATAGCGCATCAAGGCCTGGGAACGAGGTTGCCTGAAACGTCATGTTCTGGCGGAACCAGGATTCAAACTGCATGTAAACTTGATCGAACACAACGCTGGGCCATTAGCATCTGGAAACTGATTCCTAGAAGTGGGCTCCATCTTTTAAAGCCTTTCTTTTATTTTTGCGGCACCAAGAATTTCCATTTGTCTGTCCTATGAAAAGCATATCAGAAGTGGTAGAGAAAATTTAAATGTAAGACGGTATTTAAAGTACAAAAACAAGCTTTAAAAAATCGAGAAAAACCATGCAAGCCTCTCATTTTTCACATGTATGCCCCTAACCATAAAAGCCGCTGTAAAGTACCTGATTTTGTAAATCATTTCAGTACTTATAATTACACTGTAGCTTCTGTTCAGATTCGATTAGCTCCAAACTTGACAGATTTCTGAGGTAGTCGGCTTATCGGTTGATAGATATCATTTCATATCAACAATGATTTGAATGATTCGTCCCATGTCCTCTAGTTGTTTCGAAAGTTGTCAATTCATAAATAAATAAAAATAAATAATAATAAATAAATTGGAATTTGCAGTGGCACCTCCACAGAGTGGCTCTGATAACAAACTCAAACTCGGATGTCTGAGAGTTCTTTGAACGTCCGCTGATCGATTAGCCCGGAGACTCCGGTAGGAGTTAAGGGTACGACATTGCCTAACGTGTCACAGCGGTCAAACGCAGAAAGCAACGTGACTTCTGGTTCTTCCGAGCATTGAGGTTGAATCGGTTCAAGCAGTTGCGATTGTGAAGTTCGTATGGAATCAAAACAATGTAGCAAATGTCCCGTTAAACCGAATTTCGCGCCGATAAAACTTGTGGATGACAGTTACTTCATATTTAGAAACGGTGTTAAGTTTTGAAGTTAAAGTAAGACTTTCCACATTTGTCTGTGTTTTCGTTCAAAGTTATGACAAGAACTGCGCACGCGTTGTACGTTTAATAGCTGTGAAGCCTGCATTCTCTTCCCCAGCGCTGCGATCCTTTTGGCCAGCGCCACGGATCGAGAGCTCTGGCAGGGTCCGAAGCAGGAAGTCCGCGAATCACGGACTTCCGGCTTTCTGCGCAGCCTCTGAAATTTGAAACAATAACGGTCACCATCGGCCACAAAAATGGGCAGCTATTGTGCCTGCGCGTTATCCTGGCCCCTGCCAGAGCTCTCGATCCGTGGCGCGGGCAAAAAGGATCGCAGCTCTGGGGACGAGAATTTGACGCTTGCAATCACGTCCCCAGAGCCCACGCACACTTAAGGTTAGCAAGATGCTGACTAAAAGGATGCCGCCTCTGGAAACGAGATTGTAAAGCCCAACGTTCACTTAACTCTGCTCGCTGTACACAGATTCGACTTCCAAATTCATACCCACTTTGAATTTTGTTTTCATCTTTTCAGCTCATTCCCAAGACATCACTTGCACCGTTGTTTCTTTTAATCATCTGCATCATTATAGTACACGTGCACAGTTATAAGCTGAAGGAAGAAGATGGAGGCCATGAAATGAGTTGAGATCCCGTTAATCTACTAAGCCAGCTTTGGAAGAGACGTGTAATAGCAAGAGGAGGGTTTCGCAATCGAAGAATAAGTAGAAGAAGTAGAAGATCCAGGAGCAGAAACAGGAGATATCCATGGAGACCAAGAGTTTTACCCACAAGACAACGGAATTATAGTACATTATCACTATCGCAGATATTTAACATGAAACCGCAAGCACTAGACAACAGAAACTAATTGCCATTCTCTCAAAAGTAACCCGAAAAAGTGGTCATCTCGAGTCACCGGAGACATAACGCGTTCAGCAGATTTAATATTCATGTTACAAACAGACCAATGTTCGCTTTCCTTCGAGCAAAGAACTGAACTAACGAGGTGGTTAAAGGAAAAGTTGTCAAGTCCGAAACCTTCATAATTTAGATACATTGTGTAATGCCCTACACTTCTCGTGAACACCGCCGGACATTTCCACGCGCCAGGCTGACTTCTATTTTTATTGAAGCTGATGGTGTTTGATCTCAGAGTGTGAACAAAAATTAAATTATTCAACTGATGTAATGAATTGGTAACTTTTAGTGACAGACTTTTTCACGGAATGAAATGTCAAAGGGAAGAAAAGTGATAAAAGGTGATTAGTGAACACTGATAAAATGAATAATTCATTTTCATAGTTGGAATAAATGATGCTATTATAAAAAAAAAGTTTGTGTTGTGCGTATATGTACGCTACCTTGGCAATCATGATTGGTAATCATTTGGTCTAAAGTATTCCTACCATGGCCAACCAGAATAATGTCAAGTAATTATTCATAAAATTTATTGATTTCTCCTTTATTTATTGCAACAAAATCTCAACTCGAAGTTTCATAAGTGTATAACATGTACACTTGGGTGGGATTCACATTTTATCAGCAAAATTAATCAAAATTATTGGCGCTCTACAATACACGTAAACGATTTAATACAACCAAGGTATGCGTATACACGCACAGCACATACTTAAAAATAGAGGGAGATGGTCGCCTTAATTGGCAAAATGTTTCACTGACAAATGATTCAAAAGAGATCCCATGCATGAACGCGTTGTTGCTGCTTAAGAACTGGCTTGCGTCGCTTAGGAAAGTGCCTGGACTTGGGGATTGGGCTGGTGGAGTAACCTTAGAGGGGATTTCGTGTCCTATTTTTTATCTACCTCTTGTAATAATACTTGTAAGTAGCTTACTTGTTTATTATACTAAATCTGTAGGCAAAATAAAAAAATAAAGTAAGAAAGAAATTTAACCATGCTTAATGTTTTAAGGGATATTATAAGGTAAGCCGCAACGAAAAAAAAAACCATTTTTAGGCCCTTTCCTCATATTGAAATAGAATGATTAAAATGTTACAACCGTTTTATGTCCCACTCTTAATTACTAAATATTCCTACTATAAAAGGTGGTATCCCGGGGGGGGGGGGGGCTCCCATATCAAAGTGACGGGGATGCTCGTCGTCTCGCTTAGGGGTATAAATCGCAGATTTTGGTCTCGCTTAGGGTTCACGGGACGGAAAGCCAATATTTGTACCTGTACAGGTATCGCTTAGGGTTGTGCGTAATGAAATATCTATATAAAAAACCAAACGCCGTCAATCTTTAGCTTCAATCTTTGGCGCAATTAAAAATCACTCTAACTTTTATTTGGTTGTCTGTTTTGGCGCGGTCTCCATTCAGGGTTCAAATAACGCCTGAGCCACTCCCAGATTGGTCTCCTTTAGGGGTTTAATTCTACTTTTCCGACGAGCATCCCCGTCAGTTTCATATGGGAGTCCCCCCCCCCGGGGGTGGTATATAATTTTGTCTTGACTTAGTCAGAGAAAATATTTTTATTTGAAAATAATATCATTGGCTTTTCATTCAAGACTTCTAGTTGCCAGTGTACGGAAGCCTTTCTGCCCAGCGCCTTGCTTTAGAGGAGTAGTAGCCATTAAGAGGAAGTCGATTCGAGTCTCTTGAGTCAATTTAAGCATTTTGTGATATCTAAAACGTGACAAAACAAAATCCAACAAGATTGTCTTTTTCGTTCGAGAAATGTTTTACCTGTTATAGTGTTAAATCTTCAAACCTATACAGCACATAATTCATGTAATATTATAAAATAATTGCATCAAGAATAAAAAGGGCAAAAATAAATGTAAAAACGGAAGCCGACGTTTCAGCGTCTCCATAACACCATTACCAAGACTAAATAAAATTATGCCATGTGAAATTGAAGATACAAGTCTCTAGAGAATCTAACAAGATTGGCTTTTTCTTTCGAGAAATGTTCCATCAGTATTAAAGTGTCAAATGCCAAAATGTCTGAGCGCTTTCTTGAACAGTTTCAAGTGCTTGCAAAGTGTAACAACAAGCTTGACTGCCTCATCAAAGAGATGCTCTTTATTCGCAAGCTTTAACCAAATTTAAATGGCAAAATGACTCTCGCGAGAAAGTGTTCAAGTATGGTCAAGTATATATTGCTTGAGAGCTTTTGTTAGTACACTAATTCTTTAGAGACTTGTATCTTAAATTTCGCGTCGCATAATTATTCATTATTTAGTCTTGATAATGGTATCATGAAGACGCCGAAACCCGAGACATCGGATTTTTACAGTTATTTTTGCAAGCTTAAGCTTTAGCAAATCGCTTTTGATTAAGAATAAGTATCAATGATATTCAAACGAAGGAACATCTAGAATCGCGATGACGTAATATGCAGAGTGAATTGTCTCTTGGCCAATATTAAGATATCGTAGAGTGGCTTTCCAGTTTTATCACTCGTTTACTAAGCTGACATGCTCTTCCTTAGTGTGGTATCTTATTGTAATTATAAAAATGTTTTTTTTTTGTTGGTTCTTGTTCCGCTATTTTTTCATACGCTCCTACTTACACACGCTACACAAGTGTCTCCTCACAAACGCCTACCGACACACACACCTACTAGAAATTTTAAAAGCCTCTCGTTGCCCGATCGCGGCTCAGGGCACTCTATGCGCTAGAATTTAAAAGCCTCTCGTAGCTACATTAACGTGTTACAGAATTACGTTTACTACTAGCTTTTTCGAAAGCTGGTAGATATTTTTCTGTTAAAATCTGTTAGAAGTTTAAGAACATCTATCAGTGTCATTTACCTTTTCTTTCCTTATGGAGGACTGAATTGATAAGTTTGACAATCATTTATCAGAAAGATATATCGTGCTGAGCTTGTTACCTGAGGGGAGTTCGTAGAAAGACGGGCTTTTGTCCTTAACATCTTGATTGATGAACGCATTCCTGTTTTGCAGGTATTCTAATTTGCGGAAAGGCAAAGCAATGGCGATAAGAGCTAAATAAGATTAGCAGCAAAGGTGATACGTGAACATCTCCTTACGGTCATCTCCATGCATACCACAGACATCTCCGACTTACAGTTGACGGGCTAGTTTCGAACAGACCAAAGTTCATATAAACTCTAACAGTATTACAAGGACACCTTCATTATACAGACAGTCGGCTATATCATTATAGGCCTTCCGCGTGTGTTAATGAAAGAGTTTCGAGAGTATATTACTTCAGCGTTTCTGACGTACAAGCGAGAGTATCTTAACTAAAAATATATCATAAGTCTATTTTCCTTTTTTGCGTCATTTAAAGGTTAAAATTGATTCGTGTGATATCAGATTGTTTTATTCTTTTTCGACGCTAGGTGCTTAACAAACCTTCGATCTTGTGCTTGAAACCATCATTAACGGAGCATTGTTTGATCAAGAAAGGTAGGAATTCTTCACCGTCTGAATTACTTAAAGATCTGGTTCAGTTTCGCATGCTACGTACAGTAATACGTTCACGGCTCTTAGATAAGAAACCACAAATTTTAAGTTGCGTCGATGATACCTATTTTAGGTCTACTTAGTGACAGGCTTTTCATTTTGAAGATCGTCAGACCATCGAATATGGTCTCGTTCATGCTTCTACGTTGAAAAAAGAGAATTAGGGGAAACAAAAGGAAAATGAAAAGGAAGAAGAAGGAAAAACGTTAGTTTCACTGCTTCAGCACGTTAGTGCTGTGCGTTTGCTCCTCAGTCATTTGAAGGTGCATGGGACAGGACAACACAGCAGAAGAACATATCTAACGAAGGCTTGAGTATGCTGCGTAATGGGAATTTTGCAGCTTTTGTTGGAAGGACCATCACAAGCTAAAATCGTGACCACTAATTAAGAACCGTCGTCCTTTCGCGAAATTCCACTGAATATAAACAAGAAGACATCGAGTAAGTCCGCAAAAGGGAAACAAACCATACCAAAACCAAATCTTGAAAAAGTTCAGAAGGTTGTTATGTTTAAATCCATTTCTCAGTATACTGTAATCGAAGACAGCACACAGACACAGTAAATTCTTTATCAAAGTTCAAACTGGACCATAATATTTAGGTTCGTTCGAAATTCTATTCATGCAAATATAGCTAAATATGTCTCCAGACAGGAGTTCCTGCTTCAACTAGTCAGTTTTCTGAGTGATACTAAATATAAATATAGCTGACCTTACCCATTCACGGTAAACCTCAATCACGGTAAACCTCCTGCTGACGAATCGAGACGAAGGAATGCTTCTCTTTTGAGATCGCGGCAGTAACATGCAGTCTATTCAACTGTTTATTAATTACTGATTAATTACTGTTTAGACGATATCCTTTGTCTATTATACTTTTCGTTAAACAAAACTGGTAAATTATCGCAGTACAACATATACCAATCTGTAAATTAGGTTTTTTTCAACGACAAAGGTAAAATTGGTCAATTTTTCTCCTTATCGCCTTAGAAGTTGTTTTTGATTTTCTCGATATTCGGTTTAATTTCTCAATATATTGATTTAATGACAGGCAATTGAACTGATCACGATACAATAGTATAAAGCGTGACTCTCTTAAGTTACTTTAATTTAGACATATGTACGCTAATATATTATACACGCGGTGTAGATGTTTGATGCGGAAATTACATATTAATATAGTTACGATTTTTATCAACAAACAATTTTTTTCTGCTTACGTTGCACACTAGTTCAAAAAGCGGTATAAAACGTGACTCTTTTAACAAAATTTAACTTATACATGTGTACTTTGCTATATTAGACACGTGTTTCAGATGTTTGATGCAGAAGTTATCAATGTGTTATGTTGAATTAATTAATTTTCATCCAACAGAAATCATAGCAGAAAACCTGCTTTTTCGGTGCCGTTGTCAGAAACGACAGACTGATGAAGGTAAAATTTAATACTTAGATTGGAAGCTTTTTCTGCCTTTTACAGGGGCATAGCCAGGTTTTCTCACTTGGCGGTGGGGGGGGGGGGGAGGGGAGGGGAGGGGGGTAAGGAATTCCCGTATGGAGTCACTAATAAACGTGTGCTATATGTGGCTGTGCAATAAGCACTGTGCCAATTTGAAAGCCTATTATTTTGTACGGCAATGAATCACTGAACTTACAAACCCAAAAAGCCTGTTTGAGTTTTCACGAGAGGGGGGTCACAGGCACCCTAGGAACTCCCCCCCCCTTGGTACGCCCCTGTTTTATTATATATAGGTACGACACAAAATTGTGTAGCTTAAGCTGAGAAGTTGTTCAAACATTACATAAACCAGGGGTTGCTCCTATAAGCTGACAATTCATGATTACGACTGCAGATTAGAACCGAGTTGCACGCGACTGACGCGCAAAAGGATTACATGGTACAATCAGCAAAATTAAATTGGTTGTCGTCTTAATGTTTCTGCTGACATGATTTTGAAAACTATTAAAATAGATCAAAGGCCTCCCATTTCTTTTATTAAGATAGCCCCTGAATGGATATGAACGAACGCGCTTTCTTGAGATTACCCATGCTATCCAACGAGTAAACTGAAATTACGCTAGGAAAACATGGCGAAAAGTACACTGGGTTCTTTTAAAAGAGACGTTTTTGGCAACTCTATGATATTTATCAGATAATAACCTACGAGATTGTATAAAATTTTGTTAAATATACTGCATGGCTGAATAAAGCGCCCACTTGCTTATTTCGTCACCGTAAACTTCTCTAATGTCTGGTGTAATTTTTTCCCCGTTATAAAACGGAACCAGGATTAAAGAAGATATCGAAAAACATTTTAAAAGAAATTCTAAAGCAGGAACATGACGTTTCGGCGTCATCCTGTCGCCATTATCAAAAGCAAATTATTAAAGTTTTGAGTTAGAATATATGTAGCAGTTTAAGCGTGAAAAAGATTACCAAAAATCTACAACCCATCTTCACGAGTAGGAAACTCATCCAGGACCTGAGAGTGATAGAGAATAAACCAGCTCTAGTAAATCAGCAATGCGTTGTCTGTGAATTCAAATATACAAATTGTGTCGGATACACGCGCAGACACCTATTTCAAACAAAGGTAGTCAGCTGTTGGGAAACATCCCCGAGAAAGTCACAACGTGGACCAACCAAATATGCACGAACAATTTAACATCTTGAAAAAATGCAGAGGCAAGTTGGAATGTCTGATTTATGAAATGCTATTGATCAAGGAAAGGAGATCAACTCTAAACACGCAAGCAGACTCCATTCGTGCGAAACTGTTTAATAGCCCTTTTCACAGTCAACTTTTCTCATTTGCATTACAATTTATTTGAACATGGATGTGAGGCAATTTCGGGCAGAAACTGCAAAATTGCCCGAAATCGCCTCACATCCACGTTCAAAAACATTGTAATGTAAATGAGAAAAGGTAACTGTGAAAAGGGCTATTAGCTGACATTGTTCTAATTAACTGACATTATTCATTTTCTTTTCCACACTTGACTGCTAGATATATTCTAACTCAAAACTTTAATAATTTGCATTTGATAATGTTGACAGGATGACGCTGAAACGCAGCCTCGTTCCCAGTCGTCCTCGGCGAAATATCAATTGTGACGTCACCCGACGAGCTGTTCCAAGCCTCCCTCAGTCACTCGATAGCGCATCAAGGCCTGGGAACGAGGCTGCCTGAAACGTCATGTTCTTGCGGAACCAGGATTCAAACTGCATGTAAACTTGATCGAACACAACGCTGGGCCATTAGCATCTGGAAACTGATTCCTAGAAGTGGGCTCCATCTTTTAAAGCCTTTCTTTTATTTTTGCGGTACCAAGAATTTCCATTTGCAGTACTATTTACCGTGTGTCCTATGAAAAGCATATCAGAATTGGTAGAGAAAATTTAAATGTAAGACGGTATTTAAAGTACAAAAACAAGCTTTAAAAAATCGAGAAAAACCGTGCAAGCCTCTCATTTTTCACATGAATGCCCCTAACCATAAAAGCTCTGTAAATTACCTGATTTTTATAAACCATTTACTTATAATTACACTGTAGCTTCTGTTCAGATTCGATTAGCTCCAAACTTGACAGATTTCTGAGGTAGTCGGCTTATCGGTTGATAGATATTATTTCATATCAACAATGATTTGAATGATTCGTCCCATGTCCTCTAGTTGTTTCGAAAGTTGTCAATTCATAAACAAATAAAAATAAATAATAATAAATAAATTGGAATTTGCAGTTGCACCTCCACAGAGTGGCTCTGATAACAAACTCAAACTCGGATGTCTGAGAGTTCTTTGAACGTCCGCTGGCCGATTAGCCCGGAGATTCCGGTACGAGTTAAGGGTACGACATTGCCTAACGTGTCACAGCGGTCAAACGCAGGAAGCAACGTGACTTCTGGTTCTTCCGAGCATTGAGGTTGAATCGGTTCAAGCAGTTGCGATTGTGAAGTTCGTATGGAATCAAAACAATGCAGAAAATGTCCCGTTAAACCGAGTTTCGCCCGATAAAACTTGTGGATGACAGTTACTTCATATTTAGAAACGGTGTTAAGTTTTGAAGTTAAAGTAAGACTTTCCACATTTGTCTGTGTTTTCGTTCAAAGTTATGGCAAGAACTGCGCACGCGTTGTACGTTTAATAGCTGTGAAGCCTGCATTCTCTTCCCCAGCGCTGCGATCCTTTTGGCCAGCGCCACGGATCGAGAGCTCTGGCAGGGTCCGAAGCAGGAAGTTCGCGAATCACGGACTTCAGGCTTTCTGCGCAGCCTCCGAAATTTGAAACAATGACGGTCACCATCGGCCACAAAAATGGGCAGCTATTGTGCCTGCGCGTTATCCTGGCGCCTGCCAGAGCTCTCGATCCGTGGCGCGGGCAAAAAGGATCACAGCTCTGGGGATGAGAATGTGACGCTTGCAATCACGTCCCCAGAGCCCACGCACACTTAAGGTTAGCAAGATGCTGACTAAAAGGAATGCCGCCTCTGGAAACGAGATTGTAAAGCCCAACGTTCACTTAACACAGATTCGACTTCCAAATTCATACCCACTTTGAACTTTGTTTTCATCTTTTCAGCTCATTCCCAAGACATCACTTGCACCGTTAATTCTTTTAATCATCTGCATCATTATAGTACACGTACACAGTTATAAGCTGAAGGAAGAAGATGGAGGCCATGAAATGAGCAAAGATCCCGTTAATCTACTAAGCCAGCTTTGGAAGAGACGTGTAATAGCAAGAAGAGGGTTTCGCAATCGAAGAATAAGTAGAAGAAGTAGAAGATCCAGGAGCAGAAACAGGAGATATCCATGGAGACCAAGAGTTTTACCCACAAGTATCCTTCCATCAAGGCCTTCAGGCTCGGAAATTTGCCGAACTCACCCGAAGGTTTTCCGAATTCAAGACGAGCCTGGTCGTGTCGTGTGCCTGCGTAGGACATCTCAAGAATTGTTGAAGCAACTTGAGTCTGTTGGAGGGTTCTTAAGGAGGTACGTGGCTGTTAATCAATCGGAGGCGCTTGGCTTCAAAGATCTGACATCTTTCTCGAACGACGAACCTTCAGCTGCGGAATCCCCCCAAGACATGCCAAAGCTGGCTACACCCACTAAACATAGAAGCAAGCGCAAAGCCGACAACTCAGCATCAAATTCCCAGCGTCCAAAAAGGAGCCTTCCCGCATCACCGGGCACAGTTATCCGTGGCTCGTGCCTGAGGCGAGGTACGATAGCGGACGACACTAATTTACATCGTCTGTGTACCGAGTGCCCAGCAACCACGCGTCTAAGCGCCAACAAATTTCCACGGTACATAAACGAAGTGATTTGCCCGGATAAGGACAATGAATGCGCAGCAAAAATGGGCACGTGCTTCCAGCGGAAATTGCAGCTTTCCTTCTTGCAATTTGACCATAAGTATGAGCTCGACGACAAGCTAAGTAACATGGCGGGGAAGACTGTGTACAGTGAAGTTTGGGAACAGTACACTCAGTCTATCAGATCCTGCTGTGAGTGTCAAATGTACCCTTTTATTTATCGTGCAATCGCCTCAAGAGGAAGTGGATATTCTAGTGGTGAAGACGATGAAGGGATGTAAAGGAAGTGATTATAGAAAATGTACTGAAAAATAAATAGGGCAAACGTACAAAGTGGCTTGAAAGTTAGACATTGTCACACTGTGATTGCTACAGAAATAGACGACGTTCTGTATGTAAATTAACTTTAATTTGTAATGGTACCATATTTAATGTGAAGACTTTCTCCTTTGTGGCTGTACAATAAAATGCTAATAACATCTGTGGTAAAAATGGACCCGTTGAGGAGATCTTGTTTTGCAATTTTAACTTTGAAAACTAGGCTCTTCCAGACTCTCAGATGGTAGGGACGGCGAATTGCGAAAACAAGACGCATGCAGGATCTGAAGGAAAAGGGGCCAGTTTACTCTCCTCAGCCTCCACACGTTTCTCATTTGGTACTACCTACCACCTCGGAGCCTGGAACAGGCTAAGATGACACGCGCATGAGCGGCTCCAAATTTAAGAATGACTATCAGCCCTTTTAGCTTTTTTGTAAAGAGGAGGCAATTCAATATTTTAAACGCTCTCTCAAAACGTGTTCTTTTACAGGAAGAAAGAAACTTAAACTTTCATTTAATAAGCAAAATTTCTTGTGTAGCCGAAAGTTGCAACATATGGTGCGGTATTTTTACGAGACAGTATTTAGTCTTTCGGACGCTGTCGGGGATGTCTGATACTGCGACAGGGCAATGAGGCCTGGGCACGATTTAATTTTCGAAAATGATTGCTCGCGGTTGCGCACTGCGCTAACGAATCATGTTATATCAGCTAAGTGCATGTAGCCGACTTAACACGAAGTATCGCTTGAGCTCAAGATACTCTGCGTGGATCTTCTTTACATTTATACTCTGATATAAAGTCACAAATAAGTCACAAATTTCAAATAAGTCACAAATAACTATAAGCTTGCGCTAAACATCAATAGGCAAACATTTGATCCGGCTTTCGATTATATGACGGACATTGCCTTTCTCGCAGAAAAACAGTGATGGATCTTGTCGCTTTCAAAATGACAATGGTGGCTAGGATACAATACAGTTAACTTTTCTTACGACTAACAGTAAAAATTTTTACGACTGGGGACTAAATTTTTGGCCGTTTTACGGCTAATTGTTAACCCCATTGAGAGCCTCGTGTAATGTCCATTCGGATGGTGATTTTTATTTTCTTTCTGACTTGACATTCGATAAAAATAGAAACCGTCTACTTTCCTTTTGCTCTTGAGGAAGTAAACTGATACTGCAAACCTTTAGACGCGGACCTTGAAATTTGGACCCTGAACTGACTCAAGAAACTCACCCCACACAGTGACGTCATCTTAAAAAAAAACTGATAGTACATGGAGTTCGTGCAGTATGTCTGTTAATGCACCAGTCTAAAAATTCCATAATTATATCTCAATGCAATTTAACAAGGCCGAGCTAGCACTCACTTGACTGAATTTTGATCGACGGTGATCCAATTGATTTTTTTAAAGCAATAATTCTTTTTAAGATTTTCAACACTTGAAGTTCATTTCAATGTGCATTATTTTATCGACCAACACTTAAGTATCACGCTTTGCATCAAATTAAAATGCCTTAGTGTTGTGTTATTATTTGCATACATTCGACGGTTTGCCTCATTCGAGCGGACACTAGACTGAGACACTTATACGTTTGACTGCGGAAAAACTGCTTGAAATTTTCGTTCACGAAAGGTGGGTTTTTTTATCTATTTGTAATTCTGAAATTCAAGCGTTAATGAAAAGTGAAAACGGAAAAATTGTGTTCATAGCGGCGCAACCGAAGTTTAAGCTGTTAGTTAGGCTATCCGATTTGAGCCGACCATTTGGTCCATTTGGGTGATGATTTTAAACGTCACCTTGATAAAATTTAGCAGCCTTTCCTAAAATGGTTATAAAATGGGAATTTTGGGCTAAATCTTTTTAATGGATGTTCAATTCGGTATCTATTATTTATTAATGTTTTTCAGCAAAAAATAAATTTTATGTCACGGCGCCACTTTCGAAATGCTGTGTTTTAATATCTTAAAAGATATTATACCGAAGGGCACAATAAATATGATTGAAATGAGTTTTCCACATTCAAAACAGCCGAATTTTAAAGCTGTGACAAAAGAATAAGCGATTTCTGGTTTCGTAGGGAACAATATTCTCTGGGAAACATTTCGATCAGACTTTCGATCACTGAAGTGAAAGGAATACCGGAAGTGCAATCACCCACCGTGTACTGGTCAGCGGCGACACGAAAACGGACCATGCGTGTCACGAGATGAAATCATGACTTTGTAAGAAACCAAAATAGAGCATTTTAGCGCCAGTTTCTACGAATGAAATGCCCAGAAAACGATTGGAAAATTTCTAAACAGGACCGCTGAATTAAAGATTTAGATGTCAACGAACGAAGGAGGGCGTCCACTGATTGATTTCGTTTCCGACGGCCGCCCTAATGGGCCCGATGTAGTGCCCTATCACGCGGACCCGGCAAGTTACAGCACAGCAATTGTTGGTGGCTCGCATTATTACGATAACAGAACTTCTGAACAAAGACCATTACTCGGCAGATCGAGATCGCGAATGGACAGTTACAGTGACACTGAATACCAAGGAAACCATTTTGACGACACAGAGTTTAGTGCGATCATACATTCAGCCGAACAAGCGATTGATGTGGGAGTTTTACCAGAACGAATCTACCAGGGATCGAGTGGAAGTTACTTCGTAAAAGACAAAGAAGGGGTGAGATTTGTGTTGTTGTACGTATTTGTGATCTTTGTAGGTTTCCCTCCTTACATTACATTGCAGACATCGGAGAGATCCCTAAGAGACAAAGGGGTTTCTGTTTCATTGTGGTGTGTTATTTATTTAATTTTCTAATGCATGTACTTGTGTTGCAATTTCATTTCCGGTTTCGTTTCTTCGCGAACAGACTTGCTCCATGTGTACCATGACAAAGTGTTAGTCTTACTAGGTTAAAGTAAAGTTGTAGGAAGCCTCCCAATCTACGTCTAGAGCTTACCTGTATCATTATGTTGTTGTTATAACTGTGGAAATTTTTCATGTATTATTTACTAGAAATCCACTATTAGTTAATTTATTCGTTAATGATCCCTCATCTGCAGAATGGCAGTTACATGTAACATAAAAAGCATTAATGCACATATCATTTGGCTTTCCTGGGGGGTTGACCCTGAGACACCTGTCGAGACTCCCAATGGTTTGTGAGGGGATTAGTTAAAGTGCACCTAACCCCAAAATATTTTTTTCGCTATAAAAATAAATCTTTGCACCTGTTCGAAACGCATTGCACCTTTTTTTTTTAAGAAATCTCCCTCAGCCTTGACTTTTTATAGGCTGTAAAAGTTATAAAATCTAGCCATCATCATCTGTTACATGATCGAACTAGTGAGGAGCATGGGCCTATTCCCCACGTGACGTCACAAAGTGATTTGCATCTCCTTAACTCTTTGCAAACATGCATGCAAAGCAGTTTGTGAGGTCACGTGGGGAATAGACCCATGCCCCTTCTGACTTGGCCAGGCAACAAATGATGCTTAGTTTTGCATAAGTTTTGAAGCCCATAAAAAAGTCAAAAACTGCAAATAATGGCTTATTGTTTTTGAAATAAGGGCAAAGTTTAATGTTGGCGGAAAAAATATTTTGGGGTTAGGTGCACTTTAGTCTTGGATAGCTAATTTTCCCTGTGACGTATAGGGGTATTGGGTCGGTTTCAAAGGACTTTGTCTCAACCCTGTGGGATTTTTTAGGTATTCCATCATGATCTTAGCTTTACTTTCTGTACCATCTGCTTTCACTTCCTCCTTGAAACAAAAATATATTTTTTTATACAAGAATTCATGCTGCTGTATAAAGCAGCCTCATGATAAAGTATGGCTAGTCACATTTGGTACCATGGGCCTTGTATGAGTATCAGTGCCAGGAGAACAAAATAAATAGACAAGGTTGTGTGACGACTATTCATGAGGTTAAATGTACATGTATTTTAACCAAGTTAACCTACAACGAGCATGTGGTTATCAAGCAGCGGTGGTCAGTGGTTGTTCAGGTGCTACGAGGCTCAGATTGCACAGTTTACTGCAATGGCGGGCTGTGACTGCTTGAACATGTTTTGTCTAGGTATTTTGCAGCGTTCTGCTTGTTTTTTTTTTGGGTAGGTAAGTTGAATGTACACTTTTCAAAAAATCTTTTTTCTCTGTTTACAGAAAAAGATAGGTGTATTTAAACCCAAGGATGAAGAGCCATATGGACACTTGAACCCAAAGTGGACAAAATGGTGCCACAAGATTTGTTGCCCTTGTTGCTTTGGAAGGAATTGTTTAATTCCAAATCAGGGTTACTTGTCTGAGGCTGGAGCAAGCCTTGTCGATCTTAAACTTGATCTAAATGTTGTCCCAAAAACAAAGGTAAGAAATCAAACCAGTTGGAAGAGTCAGTCTTAAATATTCTTACAGTAGTGGTCTCTAGAACTGCTAATGGTAATGTGTCTAATACAGTAGAACCCTGGTAACTCGAACTCTGAAGGGAAATGAAAAACAGTTCAAGTTAGCAGGGGTTTGAGTTATAGGGGTCCGTTGAATATTCAATTTGCCATGTTAATAATTGATAGAGAACTGATTTTTTCAGCACTTCAGTATACAGTACAGTGCAAATTAAACTTATCTCATCAGAAATTGGAATGAACTAGAGTGATGCTGGAACAGACTGAAATGAACTGGAATGGTTGTGGAATGCAACAAGAATGAACCGGTTCCAAACTGCTCTATTCTGTTTCATTTCATTCCTGACCAGTGTTATTTTGGTAACGGTTTGAATCATTTCAGTTCATTATGGTACCGATCTCAGTGTTCCACATAAGAGACGGGTCTCGGGTCAATGACCCGATAAAGAAGGCTACTTGACCCAACAAAATTTTAAGAGAGAATTTTAATGAATAATATAAAAAGGAAAGAGGAAAGTTTCTTGACGAAAAATATACCGTCTGTGTGAAATACATGGCATTTAATTAACTTCTTTCCTGTTTGAGTGGCACGCATGGGAAAAGAGAGAACCTCCTACCCCTATTGTCAACTTTACGGTATTAGGCTTTTTTCACTTTTCTTGAAAGTTCCTTTGTTATTTAGCTTGCCTGCACGGTGCTAGTCTTGTCTTTTTAAAGTTTCTCTGTATTTCAGTCCGTTTACTGCCTTTCTCTTGTTTCTTTAACCTTGTTCTGTGTGCTAGTTCACCCCCGGCGTAAAGATTAGTCTCGTATTTTTAACCTTTTCCATACGCTAGTTCCTTTGTAGGGTGTAAGTTTTGTCTTTTTAACGTTTTTCCTTACATCAGTTCATTTGTACTGTGTTAGTCTTGTCTTTTTACAAACTTTCACTGTGCGCTCATTTGTTAGTACGTTGTTAGTCTTAATTGTCTTTTCAACCTTTCTCCATATGCTACGTATGGTTTGCACTTAACTCCGTTCTTACAGTGTTAAGTTTGTCTTTTAAATGTTTCTTTGTAAGTTAATTCTATCTTACGTTGCTCATCTTGTCTCCTTTACATGTTTCCATACGTTAGTTCAGTCGGTCATCCAGTGTTAGTCTCGTAGTTACGTTTCACTGTAACAGCTAGTTCGCTTGTACAGTATTAGTCTTTTCAGTGTTTCTCCGTACGCTAGTTCCTTCGTACAGTGTTAGTTTGTCTTTGCAACCTTTCTTCGTGCGCTAGTTCATTCGTGCAGAGTTAGTCTTGCAATTTCAATGTTCAGTCTCCGTACGCTGTTTTAGTCATGTCTTTTTTACTTTTCTCCGTGAGATAGGAGTTGTTCATATTTTAGTCTTGTCTCTTTAACGTTTGTCTACCCATCAGTTTGTTCGAACTGTGTTAGTTTTGTCTTCTGTACTTTTCTCCGCACTCTAGTTCATTTGTACTTTGTTAGTCTCATCTTTTCAACGTTTATCCGTACCTACATGTAACAGTTCACCTTTTTTATCTTTCTCCATCCGTCAGTTTGTTTGTATGGTGTTCAGTTCAGTCTTCAAGTCTTTTCAACGTTTCTTCTTAACTAGTTCGTTCGTACAATTTTAGTCAAAAAAAAATTCTTTATCTGTAATTTTGTTCATAGTGTTAGTCTTATCCTTTTTATGTCTCTCTGTACCGTCAGTTTGTTGATCATACAACTTTGTTAGTCTTGTCTTTTGCACGTTTATCTGTACGTCAACTATTTGTTCGTACCGTAGTAGACTTGTTTCAGATAGTGGAATCATGCTGACCAGTGTGTCAGTTTGCACGGTTTTGTTTTTGTTTTTAGGAACTCTGGCTTTCTTTCAGCGTGAGATAAAGACAAAGCAGAAATTTAATAATTAAAATTATAAGGTGTCCCATTTGAGACATGAGTTAACACCCTAACAAGGCCACTGCCCACCAAGTTGGTGACCCCTCAGATGGTTTTTATGACCCTTTGCATAAAAAACGTAACTGGAACACTGCGATCTGGTTCATTCCAGTACATGCATATTCTCTTCATATGTTTACAATGTAGTGATGCCCCAGATTTCAGCTTGGGGATGAGATTTCAGGGTGGTCTAGTGAACAGCCCCCCCCCCCCCCCCTTTATAATGAGCTTGCAGTTACATGAAGGAAGGTTCAGCTAAGGCTGAAATGTGACCCAATTTGAGCTTCAAATTTAGCAGACTGAAGAAAAAAAAAAACTCATGAAAGCACAATCAAATTGCAGTCTGGTCTAAACTGTGAAATCTGGTATCCAAAATTATTTTTGATTTCAATGTGAAAGTTGTCTAGTTTCAACTCATAACACAGTTTCATTGCACCCAGGCTGAAATTTATTGTGTAATCACAATGAAATCTCGGCCCCCAACCAGGCTATAGCTAAAACTCTCCATGTAATTGGGCTCTTAACCCTTATAGCCCTGCTAAAAAAAATGCACATTCCCCTTACTGTTCTCCACGCATTTCTTATGGAACTAGTAATTTGTCTAACTTTATGTCAAGGCATCTTATCCTTGGTGATCACTTTCTTTATTCTCATCACTTGATTGTTTGAACAAGTGGTGATAATACAAAGAGAAATTCATTTTCATCACTGTTAGGGCTTAAAGAGTTAACCTTTACACTTTTCTGCCATGTGCTATCTTGGTAGACTGCAAGCAGGCTTACTGTTTCAGATTGTGTTACTTGAATAGGCTCCTACTACACTTTGCCTAAGTTTTCATTCAGCTGCTCCAAAATATGTGTGGAGTAAGCTGGCAACTTTGTTTAACTTAGACTCCCCCCGCCCCACTAAAAAAAAAAGGCAAGAGAAAAGACGTAAAGAACATCCTTGAATATTCCGTACAGTGTAGTAATGATCATGCGCATGGTGCTGTTCATTTTCAGGTTGTGAGACTTGCTAGTGATACATTTAATTACACTGCATTTGATCGTGCAAAGGCAAGGTCAAAAAAGTTTGCTACAGAAAGATTTCCTGATACTTTAGGAAAACATGTTAAAGCTGGACTTCCTCCTAAGGTATGTCAGTTGTGGTTACATTGTATACACAGTCTGGAAAGTGTAATTCCTGCAAATACGAATTCAATGAAAAAAAAAATGTTTTAACTGTGAGCAATGGATGTTGGTTTCTTATGGAGGGAGAAAAACCAGAGAATCCAGGGAAGGATGAATACAAATAAGTAAATTTCTAAAATGTGACATTCAGTAGTAACTGAAGTGCAATTCTTCTACTACCAGCAATGAAATCAAAAGTAGACACAAAGCTTTTGAAACTCATCTGTGGAAACTAGTTTTTATTACGAGGCTTAATTATGGCCTCATAAACTGGTGCAGTTTGGTAGTATAGCCCCATGGTTCATGATGACTGCTGCAGCTATAACATTCAATGTCTTTCTTTTTTCTGCATCTGTAGCAATTTGACAGTGGCAGCCCTGTCACTTGTAGGAAATTACTCTAAACATAACATAACATAACATCACCTTTATTTCACCTCGGATTTACAAGGGTAGCTTTATAGCTAATTACTCCGAGAAAGAAAAGACGAAGAAAAATAATAAATAAATAAAAAAAATAGTATTAACAATAAAAATAAAAATAAAATCATATATTATATACAGTACATTAAACTACTATTTACGTAGGTAACAATTGCATTGATGTTCGAAAGAAATTTGGCATATTTTAGTTTTGAACTCATTCAAGGACGTAAGTGACCTCAGGTCCTCTGTTAGTTTGTTCCACATGTTTGCAGTGGGTCTCTAAATTAATTACAACTTATGTACTTATGCTTGCTTTGCGTCATCTTGGGAGACCCAGGGGCAGTCAGTGGGGGTGAGGGAAAGTCAAAAAGGGTGAAAAAAATGGTTTCAAAAAGTCAAGTTTCATTTTCCCTTGACTTTTCGTCATCAATTTTTTTTCGCCCTATTCTACTTTCCCTCACCCCAACTACAGTATCTGCCCCTGCATCTCTGAGGATGGCTTTGCATATTAAACAAAATGCTAATCTTTACCATTTCTAAATTTCTTTGTGATGTTTTCAGCTTGGCTCCTTTCAGCTGTTTGTAGATGGTTATAAAGATGCAGAGTTTCATCTGCGGAAGTTTGAAGTGGAACCACTTCCGGCTGCAACTAACAAAGATTTCCTTCTTCAATTCCAAAAACTTGTCTGTCTTGATTATATTATTAGGAATACAGGTATGTTTATGATAAACCTAGTTTACAGTTTTCAAAATACAGTAATGATGTTTTGAACCTGGTGAAAAATTTTGAAAATCATCTTCAGACATGTAAGTGTTTACATATACACCTTGTACATGTACATGGCTCCATAATGTGTTTTATTATAATTATAGACAAGAGTGTTTTAGAGGAAAAAAGACCACTTGTAAAGATCATATGAAACTACATCTGGGACTTGAGTGGCATATTTTCAATATGCTCACTAGTGAGGATATCAATGACATTGTGTCCTGCTTTTACACTGTTGTTTGTGCAAAAATACTCTTGTCTATGTAATAAGAAGAAAATGATGTGGCGGCTTGAAGATACAGTGTATGAATTTTATTTTCTTGTGGTAAAAAACAATGTTTCACTCACTTGCTGGGCTCCTTCATAAAATAGTGTCTTCACCACTGGAAAATAAAATTCATATCTTTGCGCCGCTGTGTAATATCCTCTATACACAGCTGTAACACATGCTCCCATCAGTTAAGTCGACTTGAGCAAATATGGTAAAAATGATTTCAGCATTTTAAACAGCTGTTGCTATGCAAATAAAAAAGGGTTATTATAGAGACCTGGTTGTGAAGCATTGACCTTGGATATTTTTCATTTCAATTGATCAAAGAATCATGGAATATAAACTTCCTGGAAGGCTTTTGGACAATTATTTGGGTAAAACTGATGAGGTTGTCCCAGTTTTATGTCAAATTGGAAGAACAAGGAAATTCAATTCCTTCTCAGGCCTTTGTTATTTAGACTGGGATGGAGAAACACTCATTAATTTTCTGTTGGTTACAGTAAACTGGAAAATTTCCTCAAATGGAAGCCTTCTCTTTGAACAGGCCAGAGTTCTCTTGTGCTATCTGGCTTTGCTGCGACATGTTAGGACCAATGAAATATTATCTTAATTAAATCTAAATAATTTGTTGTTCCATTCATTTGCCTTGTAGATAGGGGAAATGATAACTGGCTAATAAAATATGAAAAAACTCCAGAGGTGGATCGTCAAGTGGAAGGTGAACAAGGGGTGAGTATATTACATTATTTATTATTCAACAAATTGTCACTATGCCCATATATGGTAAGGAAGCCCTCAATATCTGTCATCCGTACATGACAGATATCCCGCGATATACGTAAATGACCATATTTGGAAGTGCACTGTGGACATTTTGAAAAGCGAGGCAGTTTTAGCAGTGTTCTCTGGAAATTTTAACTCCCTGGAAGAAACTTTCCACAATTAAATGCTCTCAAAAAGTCAACAAGTATTTGCTTCAGCCCACAAAGATATCCAGAGGTTGACTTGGAATTTTCATAGTGAGAACTCAACCAAGAAAATGGTATTGCGAACGAAGCAGCACACTTGCTCACGGAAAGTTGTAAAGTTGAAAAGACTTTAATTCACAGGAAGAGGACTTATTCTCGGTAAGGTAGCAGTATTTTTTTACTCCATCTTCTCATTTCCAAACACGAGTTTGTAAATAAGTTTTTCTTATGTGAACGGTATTAAACTTCGATGTCTTGAAGTTCTGTTTTGATTTTTATTAGTACGTGTTGCTAGCTTTTAGCATTTTCATTATAGAACCATAGTTTTTTTCGTTATGAAAATGGTAGTCGATGAGAATTTGTTGAATAATAAAACAATTATCCTGCTCAATCTTGCGGAATATCCCCTGATTTAGCCAACTCGGCCTATGGCCTCGTCGGCTAAGTATCAGGTGATATTCCGTGCGATTTCGCAGGATAATTGTTAAGTATTTAGTTTGTTTTTTGTTATGGAAACAAGTACCTACATAGGCAGAACTGTTTGTTGTACATGTAGTAAGCTGAATGTGTGGAGTTATACTGCAGCAAGTGTATGTGTGCAGTGCATTCAAAGATTGGAATAGAATGAATGCTGTTACAACCCTCAACTGTAACTAATCATTTTATTAGCAGGAGCCTTGATACTGAACAAAATTTCTGAAGTTTGTTGTGAAAGGTACATGTGCTGTAGAACAAACAGCATTACAAAAAAGTACTGCTGAAGAACTTCCATTTGAATGGTCACACTTACGCAATTCATTTACTGACTATGGCAAAAGTTAAGCCCACCTTGTACAGCATAATAAACTGTACCACTGGCTTTCATTTAAATGGTCAACCTTTGTGATTTCTTCCACAGACTCAAAAGTTTGACCCACCTGGTACAACTTAATAAACATTGCCACAGGAAAGAACCCATCATCATCATGATCATCATCATGATCATCATCATGATCATCATCATGATCATCATCATGATCATCATCATGATCAGCATCATCATCATCATCATCATCATCATCATCATCATCATAATCATCCTTTATTTAAACACAAAAATTTTAAAGCAAAATGCTTGTGAGGTTGCTTTCAGTTGAATGGTCATGAACTGCTCGATAGATTCCACTTCAATGCTCACACTTTCAAAGATTTTCAAAGATTTTATTCCATACTGTAGATCAAAAAATTACAAGCGCCTTGTACATTACATGTATATTAAACAATGCCATAGTCCTTATGCTCAATAGCTTCCATTCCAAAAGGTAGAACCACCTTCAAGTTGTCAGCATGTTTCAATACTTTGTAGTTTTGACTCTTCTTTAGTTGGTTGAGGCACTTTTAGGTATTAAGGTTTGAGTAATACAGGCAACATTTTGCTGCAATGTGTCGGGCAACAAATGCTGCATTACAAGTTGCAGAATTATGTTGCACATATATTACCACCTCTGTGTGCAATGAATGTTCATGTTGCAGAAAGAAGAAGTGATGCCTACTTTTTGCAACATGCCAATTTGTTGCTTGCAAAGGTGGTAACAAATGCAACATCAGGGGCAATGTACACTTACAATTATTAGAACATTTGTTGCCCAACACATTGTTTCTATTACCTGGCCTTTAATTTTGTTTGTTTTCTTTTTTAATTGAAAACTGTTTTCATCTCTTTAACAGGGTGACTGGGATTATGTCGATCCTCCCAAGATATCTGTGGCTGCTATAGACAATGGATTAGCGTTCCCCTTTAAACATCCTGACTCTTGGAGAGCTTGTAAGTAATTTAAACAATGAATGGATTGATTTTCTTACAATCCCCAGATTTACCATGTAGAACAACAAACATGGCATACAACGTGATTCAAACCCATGAGCTTTTTGATACTGGTGCTATCAAAATCTTTAGAGCCAGTCAAATTGACCATTTTTAACTTTGTGCTTTTTTTTTGGCAGATCCATTTCATTGGGCGTGGTTAACACCAGCGAAAGAACCCTTTACGGATGAGATTTGTGGACTCGTTTTACCTCAGCTATCAGACATGAATTTTGTACAAGACCTAACAGAAGACTTGTATCTCCTTTTTCGGGTATGGTTTTGTCACATGCAGTCCAAACGAAGTAATCATTGCTTGTTTTTGGTGGAGTTCAGATTTCTGTAAATTTCTTGGTGACCGTTTTTATCGTCACAACGATAGCCGCTTATTCATTGCACGACTTGACAGAAAACTTTAAGTAATCCAGGAGGTGTACATTGTATGTTCCAGTTAAAGTCTGGTTTCCACATGATCGCTACGATCGCTATGATCGCTGCGATCACTGGCAAAAACGTTCAGCAATCGTTGCGATTATGTGGAAACCACTTCATATGGAAACCAGCCTATATGGAAACTGCTCAGCGACCAAAGTCGCCACAACCGCTCAACTTTTTTGGTAGCGATCGTGGCGATCATATGGAAACCAGGCTTAAGATTGCACCAAAACAAAGCAATTTGTCATTATCGCGAATTGAAAAAGGGGGGGGGGGGTGGGTGGGAGGGGATATTGTTCTTTCTTCGAGAAATTAATCGTTTTCTCGAAACTCGAATCGAGTAAGCATAACCGAGAATGTTCCCCTTTGGCAACTCCCGAGAATCGAGTATGGAGAATCGAGCCTAGTTTCGAGAGAATCGAGACTGGATTGTCGACTCGATTCTGGATACTCGAATCCCGCGAGGATCGAGTATCGAGTGTCATCTTTCATTTGAGCGGTACTACACATTTACACTGTATATACCTAATTCAATAAAGGTTGCTTTGGGCATTGGGCAATTGGGCACTGGGAAGCTATTGGCGGTCACTCAAGCAAAGCATTGCATTGTGTTCCGTATGCCCAAATGCCCAATGCCCAATTGCCAAAGCAACCTTTATTGAATTAGGTATATGGTTTTAAGCTCTACATTTCTTGAAATTATACGAGATACAGTAGATCCCCACAAAATCGAACTCTTTTAACTCGAAACCCTTATTGCCTGGAACAATCCAGTTTCCTACAGATTTTAACCTATTTTTACAGTCATTTACTATTTGCGCTCTTTAACGAGAACTTGGTTTACTCGAACTTCCCACTAACAAACTAATTTTATTTTCCCTTGGTTGAAATATGGTTCATATTTACCTCGTTAACTCGAGTTCCATTTTAAAACGTTGGTCATTAAAACCTCAAAGTGTCAGCAATGCGCAAAGTTTGTATAACAAAAGTCGCAGTTGGTGCTGTCTTTCAACAGTTGTGAATAAATCCTCGATACTGTAGCAATACTCTCACTTGCTTCATGCTACAGGAACCGGCCGTGTGGCCTCCTGTGGTTCTTCTGCGACTATATCTACCTACCTTACCAACAGTTGTATCTTAAGAATGTCACGTGAATATAAACTTTAAGTAACATCCAATAAACTCCCTACTGCTACATGTATGCGTAACGAAGCTGCTCTGTTGAA
Source organism: Siderastrea siderea (assembly GCA_964030785.1). Classification (NCBI taxonomy): domain Eukaryota; kingdom Metazoa; phylum Cnidaria; class Anthozoa; order Scleractinia; family Rhizangiidae; genus Siderastrea; species Siderastrea siderea. The sequence goes on from OZ034968.1 coordinate 65,081,098, forward strand.
AGTGATCGTGACTGACAGTTTTTGCAGCCGTCAAACAAATAAATGCTTGGTTTACAATTTTTTACTAGGAATTTGATAATGATTACTTTTGGAGTACGACTTTTTTGTTGTTGTTGTTGTTGATAAACATTTTCTGACATTATGCCTTTGAACTATTTCTCATTTGTAATCATTGTTCTCTTTACAGGAGGATAAAGGCTTTGACAGATCTTTATTTGAGCGCCAAATGTCAGTTCTAAGGGGACAGGTAAATACTTTAGTCTCTTGACCTTTTGCTTGTTCACTTCCATTGTACTGTGCACTACACTGTAATAATGCAGCATATGGTCTCAGTTTTTATTGCTAAGGATACAAACAATCAACCATGACTGAGAAGTTTTGAAAAGTGAACTCATAAATTTCCTTCTGAACGTTGCCTTACATGTAGTAAGGAAATGTGGTCCTCACGAGGTAAAGAAAATTTCTTTCACCTTGGTGAGATTCGAAACGACGACCCTCGGACTTTGATCACCGATGCGCTACCGACTGAGCTACAAGGCCAGATAAGAGCTGGTCGACGGTTATTTACTTGATGTACCATTCAGTGAAGGGTACATGAAATGCATGTTGGTTCGCGCAGCTCTTTTTTGGTGAAATGTCTCTTTACATCATCACTACTTATTCAAACATTCTTGTGAAATCAGAATTAAGGCTGTAGACTATAGTTTACTAGCAGGTTTAGTGCTTTTCATTTTTGCGAGGAAACTGTTAACCGGTTCGGGCGTATTTGTGGCTAATTGTTCAAGTAAGAATAGCTGTTGTACATTAGTTTTTACTCTGAATATTAATTGACGAGGTTTTACCGAAAAAGGTGTTTGTTGAGTGGCTAGAGTGTTCGTTGAAGTTGGAATCTTGGTTGACGGGAACTGAATAAATTAGGACCCGAGACCCACTTATCACAAATCCTCCGTTTACTTTCAATTGATTCGCTCACCAGCATCTCTGGTTCACGTCCCATGTTCTTTTCAAACAATTCTCAGCCAAACGAGCTAACTGTCCGCGTTTTCTTCGCCTTTTTTTTAGATCTTAAACTTAACTCAGGCTTTGCGAGACAAAAAATCTCCACTTCAGCTTGTGCAGATGCCTTTCGTTACTGTAGAACGAAGAAAAGTCGAAGTTGGAGACAGGTTAAGAAGCCAGAGTCACGCTTTCACCCAGAGCTTCCAACAAAGATCGCCATTCTTCTCTTGGTGCTAGCCCTGAAAAAGATCATCTACGCCGCACTGAAAACAGACGAGCTTTATCAGTAAATGATCTGCTCGGTTGACTCGAAAGTGAAGATAAATATTCGTGGATAATCAAGACCTCGTCAGTACGAAACTGAGAAATCTGGCATTATTCAGAGACGGTTGCACTGTGCGTGCAAGACAGTGCGGTCCTGTTACGGTTCAATAGATGCAACAAGGTGCAAGAATGGCGGGGAGATCTGGTGCAAAGGAACTTTCGTGCGCATGCTTAATCACTGAAAGATTTTTTAGGGTTCACTCAGCAAAGAAATACTAATATGAAAGTATGATCCTGAAATTTCTTCTTTTTTCCCTGAGTGACAGAACTTGTAAGAAGAATAATACAATACAAGTAAACTAGGTCGTTAGTAGATAACGCCTACGTAGTACGCTTTGTAAGCTAAGTTAGCCTGAAGCCTCAGATAGTGAACTCCCCTGTAAAAGAGAATGTGAACGCGTTTTTTTTTTCTTTTCTTTTTTCCAGTTCCCTCGTGTTTTAATTTAGCTTTTGCTTTCTCCATTTCACCCATCAAAAAATTCCCTTGTCTGAGAGCTTCGTACGGGCTGAGGCTAAAAAGGTGGCAAACAAACATTTGGTGTTGGTGTCGTGTATTCGCTTAGGGAAACTCGAAGAAATGTAATTCAATTTTATTCCCGATTTTCTTTGGAAACCAGGGCAGAATCTTTCTTTGATTGATATCTGGATTTCGCATTCTAGGATAAGAATCAGTGATGCATAAATTATGTAGTTAGAATGATTTGTCAAATTGTGTTTTCGTTCTCGAGGAAAGAAAATTAACTTATTTATGATTTCGATTTGTGCGTTGATAATGTACAATTAGGCTCAGTTTTCTCAGCGTTTCGTTTTCATTTTGCGTTTTCCAAGTTTACCGAGCACAACGAAAAAAGAGCCTTATCATAGGTCAAGGCTTTCAGGTAAGTGATATATGTGCAAATTATGGAAGATAATGCGCAGTTGTACTTAAGTGTATGACTGACTCAAATAGTAGTTAATGCAGTAAGACAATGCTTAATTTTCTGAATGGAAGTAATTTAATTTTGAGCAAACAATTTAATGTTATTTGTAGGGATACTAAGAATTACACACATTCACACACTCACAGTTATGTTTTGAAAGATCAGGATAATTTCTTCGGTTGTATATACTGCCGTTCCCAACCCTACGGATGGCTTCCAGATACAGCTATTTATATTAACGTTCTGTGATCAAAACTCCAAGCCTGGCGACAACACGGTGACGTAATATGGGTCATGTATCAAAACCAGCAATGCCTTGCCCTTACATGAAAGAAAATACACTGGAAAACTATCGTGGTGTTTTCTTCTAGCGTATCGCACCAACAATCGGTGCGAAACTAAGATTTACACCCGCGGTCTTCAGTCGTGTGAGCTTCGTGAGGCTAGAATCTAACAACGTTGACTGAAATAGCTGTGAATATCACGCACAGTTAATGGAAGAAAATGATTGTGAAGCCCGACAAATTCTCTCTGCTTTGTTACCGTTTTAAGCCTTGATCATAGGCAAAACACAACAGGTTTTGAACTGTATTAGATAAACTAACTAATAGGAATGTTTGTGTTAAGTTGTTCAGCAACAGTGTTGAACATAAAGCAAAAGATAGTACACGGTCGTGGTGCTTTTAACATAAACTGCCGCGCCATTGTTATGGTTTTTGAATCTTAGAAGGTTTCATGACTTAGTCCTCTACCAACTATGATAATACGGAAGTTACCTTGGTTCTGGAAGCTTTGCGTGAGTTTTGACTGTATTGATAGACCTGTCAGTAAGTCCAAATAGATATATTTTTAGGTAAACGAAAGTGGCTCGAAATTTAAAAATTATGGCTATTTTTGCAGTCCATATGTCACTTTAGGTTGTAACTACAAAAAATCCTGACGGCGAGATTATTTGAGAGGGGTTTAAGAGCATTAAAAGCTAGGACATTTTAATGTAAATCAGTAAAATAAATGGAACAGATTCGTTGTGTTACTGTGTCATTTTGCAGCTCTAGTTCTCCAGTAATCTTGTTCCCAGAGTCCTGAGGCTTCTCAGTCAGCGGACGGTGGCCGGGAGAGACCTGGGGTGATAGAAAAAACGTCATTTTTTTGATTGGCTGTTTGCTGACTGTTCACTGTATTAAATCTATGAACCGTGAATAAACCGCAGGGTTCTTACAATAGCCCTTATGCATGTTTACGTCAGACTACCCAATTTCACCCCCAAGCCTTGCTTTCGAAGTGTGAACCTGCAAATTCTTTGATCAATGAATTCCCAAAGCAGCAAAGTTGAAAAGAATACTCAGACAAAAACAGTTCCGAGTTGTCAAATGCTTGCAAAGAATTTCGTACAAACGAGGTTTGGTGGTAAATTTTGAGCTGCTGACGTAACCTGCATGAGGCCTATTCCATTACCCCAGACTCTCTCCCGGCGACCACCCGCTGACCAAAAAGCCTGAGGACTCTGGGTACGAGTTTGGTTCTCGAGGCATTCAGCTAACCAATCAGGAGAGCATGATTGTGAAAGAGTCCCACCCTTACACATGCCTTATTTCGGTGGAAATAGGGCATGTGTACCGTAAAAAAAGCACTTCACAGTGGATCGTTATTTTTCGGAATTTGCCTGTCACTTCGACAGGCGTAAAAGGGACTGAGAACGCGAAAAAAGCACAAAAAGGGTCATGGGAACTAATCATTTTGAGCAAGCAAAAGACTGGGGACGAGGCGGGTAATCTCTTGAAAGAAATTCTCATTCTTACTCACGGGAATTTCAAAAGTCATTTTGCTGATTTCCGGGAGGTTTATTTCTAACATGAAATTATGAATATATGAAACTCATATATTTGAACTGCGGAATGAAGAAATAAGTGTAAAGAAGATCCTCGCAGTTATTAACGCAACTTATGCAGTTGTGAAAAGAAAGCCTGAAAAAATCAGGCTTGCAGGGATTCGAACCCTGACCTCTGCGATGCCGGTGCAGCGCTCTAACCAATTGAGCTAACAAGCCAACTGGGAGCTGGTCATTAAATTGGCCCCCAGTTGGCTTGTTAGCTCAATTGGTTAGAGCGCTGCACCGGCATCGCAGAGGTCAGGGTTCGAATCCCGGCAAGCCTGATTTTTTCAGGCTTTCTTTTCGCAACTGCATAAGTTGCGTTAATAACTGCGAGGATCTTCTTTACACTTATTTCTAACAGTTTGGTAAAATATTGAAAAACAAGCAGAACAAAGTTATTGCTCAATACTCCTTTCATATAAATGATTACCAACACTCGAAAGTTATTACCAAAACAAACACTGCATCGGGAAGGTACTGCTCAGTAGTTAGGCTTTATTTCCGTAGCAAGGAAATCTTTAATTTACGCTTTAAGTTGGAATTTAATTGGCGATTTTAATCCTCAAAGAGGACATTTTTAGTGACGGGAGTAGACTACGCTTTTTCACAAAATTTACCGTTTTAAATATCACGGACCAAACAAACAAACAAACAAAAAAAAACCAAACAAACAAACAAAAAACACTCCTTTTCCGTTAGCATTAACTGGCATTGCTTGCCGAAGCTTCGGTTTACGCAACACGAAAACACACTTCAAATTTCTTCAGTTGTAGTCCATGTTTAGTGGTTTTTGCGTGTGTTTGTCAAGTGTTAAGTGCACTTTTTAGCCACTTCAACAGGGAGACATCTTGCTTACAGGAAATCTCTCACCCCGCCAAAAAGGCTACGCAGGGTTTCACAACATAGTTCTGCGGTTAAGCTTAATTATATGCTCATTAATTTGAAATAAACGAGTTAAAAAGAAATAAATAAAATAAAATGGCTAGCTAGCCAACTTGTGCCCTGCTTTGAGATAGGGCATTCGGTTCACCCAGGTCATTTTGGTTGCTGGTTAAGGGCTGGATAAACGGGTTCAACATTTCCATTCAACACCGTTTAACACTGATGAATTCAACATGTTAAACAAGTTTGGTCACCCTCTAGAATGATGTTGATTCAACTTTCCTTTGTTCTTAGGTGTGGCAAACAATGTTGAATTCGTTTGACCCTCTCGTTCAACGTCGTACGGCAAAGTTGTATTCAACAATGTTGGACACAGAAGAGGGAGGAAAAAATAAAGAGCAGGAAAGTCCCATACACTTGTTTACAGTAATGTGCCAGTTTGGTTTTATCTGGAAATGCCATAAAACGTAAGTATAACTTGAAATATTTAATTTTAACCTTGTTGCTGAAAAGCTGGTAAACATCTATTTAATGAAAGAAAAAATAACTGCCGAGGGAATTGGGAAAAGCCCCATGCATACACTTCGTTTTAAAATCGATGCAGCACTCTGAGGTTTATAGGCGGTAGCCGGGGCGGTTTCACGGAACATGTCAGGCTTTATCAGGCAGAGTTTGCTTCATCGGGGTGTCCTTTTATCTTCGCTGCGTGCGTATGTGAGATAACGTTTGTAGACAACATTTTCTTGTTTGATATATTACTTATATCATTCTCGGAGCTTTAGGAGAGCAGTGTATTGGCACAGCTTGGACTTTTTTGTTTACGTAACAAAAAAACACACTTCGACTAATATTGGCCAATTTTGTTTAGTGATTTTTACGTGTGTTTAATAAGTACATTCCCCAAGAAAGTCAACAGAAAGATATCATGCTTACCGCACTCCGGCAAAGAGACTACGGCAGGGTACATGGGGACAAAAAAAATAATGGTAGGGTAATCTATGGTATGCAGGAAGCGTTGACTGCGTTAATAAAGCGTCCAATCTTTCAATCGGAAGCTGTGGTCTCTACTGGCCATCGTGTTACAGTGTCTGTCATTACACACTGATGAGACTTTATTACAGGTAAACATAACAGCTGGTAGAACAAGTCAAGAGCTAAATAAATTGTCCTTTGACAGCTCTGAAAACTGTGTGAAAATTACTTCACCCCGGGGCCCAGTTGTTCAAAGCAGGGTTAAGCTAACCCGGGATTAGAGCCAATTTTTAATTCCGTTTTGTAGCCAAGCGATACAGATTCCTGTGAATCTTTTTTGCCCTCTGATTTAAACTTCGGTTGCTTTCAAACGGTCACTTGGAATTTCTCGCGAAAACTCTTTTGAAATAAGAGAAACAGGGACCTTGGTTAAATTTTAATCCCAGGTTAGCGTTAAGCGGCTTTCGAACAACCGGGCCCAGGTGTATAAATGAGAACCAGCAAGTTAACCTTTCGGGAAACCTGACAAAACCGCTGAGGTTTATCCTGAGATTGGGGGAGGAGGCGGGGGGTGAGTTATTAGTCACACAACGAAAACCGGCCGGTTAAACATCCCTAGTTGAGGGCAACTAGCTTGCGTCTTGATGACTTTTTCCGATTGTAAAGAACCTAGAAGATTCCGTTATAATTATAGCATATGAGATAATCGTCTAACATAGCATTACATTTAACCTCGTTTAAACCAATATCGTATCATATGATTGCGTGAAATCAATATCTTATCTCTCAGTTGAATGAAATGGCACATCTGATCAACATCGGTAATACTCTCGAAACACGTAACTGAGAATCTTGTCTAATTTTCCGGTTAGATTAGCCAATCATTTTCAAAGTATTTGACTGCTAAGTATGCTGAAATTTCTTAAACGAAACGGTATGTCCGAACAAAACTCTCCATTTGAATGTTTTTTTAAAGGTTTTTCTTTTGATTTTTGCCACCAGTTGATTATTTTACGATATCTGAAGCGCCCTTTCGAGTTCCTGTCATGCTAAAAGTGTGTAAAATATAGGCAATATCATAAATTGAGATCCAAAATATAATCACATTTTAATAGTCATTTCGACCACGTAATTGTTAAAATAGTCTCTTCGATTGCGCATCGATTGCCAGCGTACTATAAAACTACCCTAAGCTTTCTTGACTTCATTTGCGTAAAACTTGAAAAACGTTGCTTACAGCATTCAGTTTTTCTTCAAGAAGGTAAGGACGCATTTAATTCAAACATTTTTGTTGTATTCACTCCCTGTTTATAAATTCATCAGTATACTGTGTATCTGCTCTTGAGGAGCGATGCTTTTATTTTATTTACTATAGTTAAAACAACATATCCGCTAGGTCAAGGACAAAACGGCTTGTTTATTTGATTTCTTTACAATTTAGTTAATTGTTCTGTAACGGCACCGGCTATTTTTGAAATTATTCATTATTTTTTGAAAAACCAATTGTAACTCGGCAATAACTTTATATATATTTATGTATCAAACAAACACAGAGTGCTTAATCAAAAAAATAATAAAATAAATGACACAAAATTGTTCTTGCATGTCGGGGGATACCTTTATTTAACATTCCTTTAGTATTAAACAATTCCCTACTTACTTTACTCTAATCTAAACCCTTCAAGGTGCAAAATTTTTGGTCTGATTTCGCAATTTTTGCCGACTTTCATGTTCCAGAATAGTCTTAAATTACTTTGCCTTAAGATCACCCGAGGAAGTGGTCTCGTTGTTCAAAAGGCACTGGAGAATCTCAGTTTCCACGAAGAAATGAACAACTAACATTGGTGTAAAGAGCCGATCTACAAAACCGGTAATTTCGTTTCTTTTTGAACCACCTTTTAGTTTCCGTATTGTGTAGTATAAATAATGCATATCTAAAAAAGTATTAAATAAATTTTCGTTCCGAAGGCTTGAAAAAGTCTGTATATATTGCACCACAGTTGAGCTAAAATTAAAAGCATGTAGCGTGAAATTTAAATTTGCGTGTATAAATTCGTTTCTGCGATTTGCTTGGACACCCGAGATAATGTGATTTCGGCAAAGTGAGAACTTGTCAGAATTCCGAGCCACATAATGGTTTTAATTTGGAAAATTTCAAATTTTGCGGGTTGATTTAAATTTTGGTGGCCATTTGGAGTAAATCAAAGGGGATGAAAAAGTGTGAGTAAGTATGTGCTTGCGTAGGTGCGTACATGCGAGCGAGGTTCCGTGTGTGCATGCGCGAGTGGTTGATTGTATTCAACAGTGTTATTATTGTTCATTTTTAGTGAATCCTTGAGACTTTGAAAGACCAATTTTGTTGATCTTGAACAGTACTGTACATTGTTAGGAATACTTCAAATTGCCAGGATGTTATGGAATCGCAAATTGCGCTAAATATCCTCAACAAAAGGTTTAGAATTTTGATTCCTCAAAACAATATGGAACAATCGATATCTGTAAACTACAATGAATTAGAGCAAATATGTCATCCTGTCAGCGATATTCCAGATGCGATTGGTAGCATTCATAATTACAGAGGAGTTCAGTAACGGTTCAAAAACGGAAACAAGCAAATACTAAGTAAAGACACATTACCTCAATAGTGTGATGTCATGTTTGTCTCTCTTTTTTCTTCGATAAAGTAGTTTTCTCATATTGTGTATAGTAAGGCAATATTATGACGCAATTGTTTATCATTTAAAGAGGAAAGTCGAAGGAAAATGACGTCAGATAATTAAATTGTATGGTATTTGATATTTAACTAATATTTACACCTGGATGATGATCTCGAGAACCTTAGAAGTGATAGTTGACAAGGATTTCGCGGTCGATTATTTGTAGGTTTTTCTTTTGTAACTAAATAACGTTTTCGTGTACCGGCACTTTGCGTTTTATATTTTTTTGTTAAACGTTTAAGAAAGACTTCTTATCGTCGCTAATTCTCAGTCACAGTTCACAGGTACCTTCAGTAGATCACAAAAGATATATAATGTTTTGTTTTAGAACTCACAGTCTCTAAAAACGAAAAAAATGTTTGTCAGTTGCCATTATAATTACACTTGTTGCCATGTCCCATCAGTTGCAAAATTTGTTAAAACCTAAAACGGCCTCTGTAATTAAAAACCTCCTGAATTAATGAATTAAATGATCTACCTTCACTGACGCCTATCAGTATCTGTAGAGAATACGACCCGTTTGATTTGTTCCACGCACACAGAAAGACAGATTGTTAATTTTATTTGTAGACTTTTTAATGACTTTGTCACTCTGCTTTATTTTCTAGGACACTACTTTGAACTCATCACTGAAATGCAGGTGTGTATGTAGGCAAAACTCTAATACAAATTGCTGAATCCCTTGTATTAGTGATTTCTTGGATAGGGAATTCAAATTGTTTCTCCTTTCGATTTCTTCCGGGTTCCTCTTTTTCTTAGTTTAATTCCTACCACCTTGAAAAGATCTAAAGAAGATTAAGGGGACGCACATATAAGGGGGGTGGGGGGTGGGGGGGGGGGCACACTCTTTCCTTGAGCCTCACCAGCCAATTTGAAACAAGCACAGGTATATTAACTTTAATATCTTTTTTGAGTACCTGTATGACTTAAGTAGAGTGTCATATCAGACACATTTCAAGGACACGTCTTGTTAATACCCACAAATAAGCCTTTTTCGGTATTTTTTCAGCAGATTTTTCTGAAAGTAACAGCCTTGATACTTTTAATTTGGTCCTTGATGCAATCGGTTTTCTCGGCTTCGCTCCCTGAAAGCGAAGAGGAAACGTGGGAAGAATCACAGCCTTGGTTGAGGAGTCACACCGAGCACCATCATCAACGCCAGCGCCATGGATGGTTTTGGAGAAAGAAACCAAGAACTACCCCCAGTATCACAGAACAACCACCACCAGCAACAACAACAAAACCACCTGGTCCGGAAATTTGCCGAAACCGTACGATAGTTACCCGAGTGCAGGATGAGCCCGGTCCCATTGTGTGCTTGCGTAAAAACATCACCGAACTGATGACTCAACTGAAGAGCGTAGACGGATTTATCAGACGATACACCGCTATACGGGTGATTGACGCTTGCGGATTCCAGGATTTAACTCCCTTCAAGAGCTCTATTCCAACTCGACCTCCAACGATGGCCGGCAACTCTTCGAAGCAGTTGAGTAACAGCAAAGGAAAACGCCAAGCTGATCAAATACAATCTGACATTGAACTCCAGCGTCGCAAGAGGTCCATCCCCACGTCACCAGGCACCCTTTTGCGAGGGTGCCAGGGACGAGGTACAATAATTGATGGCACCAGTGAGCATCGCTTATGTACGGAGTGCGCCGCCACAACTCGCCTTCCAAATGATCGATTCCCAAGGTACATCAATGAAGTGGTTTGTCGCGACAGCGACATGCAGTGTGCTGCTAAGATGGGGATGTGTTTTCAGCGAAGCCTGAAATTGTCATTTTTGCGCTCGACCGGTATGTTCCAGTTCGACGCTTTGTTGAGCGCTGTGGCTGGCAAGACTGTGTACAAGGAAATCTGGGAAGAGTACACTCAAGAGATCAGATCCTGCTGTGAATGTGGGATGTATTCAGCTATTTATAACAAGATAGCTACAAGTGATGATTGAACTAATAAGAGTTCTCGGGCACCTGAAGTAAAAAGCTGCCTTATAGGCATGACCAACTTTCAATTTAGACCATAATATGATAAACTTTGCAGCACCAGCTGATTTTGAAACTTCGTTAAGGTTTCATCTGCAATCTTTGAGCACGCAAAAGATATGTACACCCGTATAAAACAATGAATCAGATCACAGGAAATTACTGCTCAATCAGGCTCAATACATCTTCGTTTTGAATGTTCACCGACTCTTTGGAGAAGTTACTTTGGAAAAGTTACTTGATCATGCATTTAGACCACCTCTTACAGCACAGTCAACAGGACCTCACCGGAAACGTGCTGCTCAACAGCTCTCATTTTAGTAATCACACCGACAAAAGGGTCAGAGCCACCTTGTACTGCATAATAAGGTTCCACAGGAAATCATAGTAGTAGTCAATACTTGCTGGTAATTACTTTCATATCATCACATTTTTAGGTTATTCATGTCACACAGTCACAAAGCTATACTTTATACTTAATAAAATACTGCAATTTTAGGCGGAATTTCTTAATTGAAACCTACACACGCCTTGTAGAATTTTGTTCGAGAAAAATCATTTTGTCTTGGGTAACTGTAAAATGGACATCTTAGAAAAACGTCAAATTAAGAGCACATTGAAATGTAAAACACAAACGTTCAATGCAGTTATTTTTAATGGGGACGTTTACGTACTTAGTCATCAACTGCATGGGTCATTTTTACTGTATTATTCTGTCAACTAAGTACCTTGTTCTTCTGTTGAATTGCAGCTGTTCCAGTCAGTATTTCTTACAAGAACCAGGGATATGCACAATTTTTACTGACACAATGTAGCCGTTGCCTATAATAGATGGCGTTTACAATTTGAGTATCGAAAGAAACTCATAGCTTTGGCTTCGGTTTAAGTTTGTTCTTTGACTCTCGCAGATCTTTCAATCGATCAGCCACTTTAGAAACAAAAGAGGGTTGAGAACGAATTGTTAAAGCAGTTGAGTGAATGATAACAATCACGTCTATAGTCTGATGAAGCACCGCAAAAATGGTAATTCTGCTTAGTTTGAAACTAATTAGTAGAGTTTGGAGCAGTTTTCTATCGGAGTGTCGAAAGTCATTTGCGTTTGCGTTGGGTTTGCTTTACTACGCACTCTGATTGGTTAAAAGAAAAGCGCGCTCCATTTGTCAACCAATCAGAGGTAAAACCGAACACCAGTCGTGGCCTGCTTGCGGCATTTTTTCCCGCACTGGAAGCTAGTTCCATGCATTTGCTTCGTGTTCTGATTGGTTAATTGTGTTGCTTGCGTCTGTTGTGATTGGTCACAGCAATTACTTTGGTTGGGGTTACGGGGTTTGTATGGATGATGGGGAGGGCACACGTTCAAGATAGAGACTTCTCTATGGATTTTCACGATTTTTGAAAATTTGTACTTTTTTCATTTTTGACTTGCCAAGACTTCTAACTTGATACGCTCTCTCACGTGATAGATCACTTTTTGCAGCCAGTTGATTTTTCGTGATATTTTTTGTTTAGTTGACTCTTTGCGATATTGTTTATTCAATCCTAGTCCTCTACTCGGTCTTAACATGATTCATGATGTCTTTGCCGCGGGCGTTTTTCCCCCGCTTGGCGCAATATTGTATTTGCTTGAACCCTTGTTTGATGTATCGGGCTGGTGGCTTGTTGTGCCGGATTAGCTAGACCTATTACCGCTAGTTTTGGTTTTACGACACGCGGTTGAAACCTGCAGATTTCAACAAGCAAAATGTGTGAAACAAAAGTTCTACTTGTTACAGTAAATTCTGTTCTGTCACCGAATTTAAGCTCGATTAAGTACAATTCATTTTGAAGATATTTTTTAATATGATAAACTCATCTCCAGGTTAAGATGCCACTATGTGATTACAAGAGGGGAATAAAAACAGAGAGGAGGAAAAGGGTTCTCCATCAGATTGTAACAGGGTGTTAGTTATAAAGAAATGTCCTTCATTGAAACCTGCAGATATTAACATGAGAAAAAAAATAATGAAACGAAAATTCTACTTGTTGCAGTGAATTCTTTTCTGTCATCAGAGCGAACTGGATCAAACAAGTTTAATTCATTCTAATGACTTCTTGTTAAAGTGGATTCTGATAAATCAATCTTCTAGTTAAAGATGCCACTACTTGTTTGCTAGAGGGAATGGAAAGCGGAGCACAGGAGCTGAAGGGTATTCCCCTAGATTGTAAAAGCTAGTTTAATAGAAATTTCCTTTACCTAAATCTGTTTTATTTTCGTTTTGTTTTTTCTTAATAAACTTCCGCTTTAATATTCCCCGTCATGGAATATGAAATATTGACTTGATCAGTTTGGAAGTGTTTACGTACTGAGTAACCAAAGAAACCAGGCTCGTTCGAGCAAGCCCAGATATCACCTAGCAACAAAACTCAAACTGCTCGAAAACATTACTTTGTTTTTTTCCTAAATTTTTAAATCCAGCTTGAACAGAAAAATATTCCATACTGCTGGGGAATCAACTTTTCATTAGCAAAACGCACAAATAATTATGGGAGTTGCATCTTGCATGGAGGCCAAGATTTGACGGCTCGGTGAAACGCAAAAAAATTATAGATGCTGGTATGGCGTTATGCAAATCTTGCAAATCAAGTGCTCATAAAAAACGCTGCCCCATCCACAAAATAAAATTAAAAGATTATTACTCATGTCGAAAGTGGATTTTTCAAAAGCACTCACTCAACCCTAACCCACGCCTCTTAAATAACGTCACTACTCACCAATGAAAAGAAGAAAACAAAATTCAAATAGAACAAAAAGTGCTTCTTGTCTCTGACAACTACAGAAAAGAAAAAGACATGACTTATATGCAGAATTTAAGATAAATTTCAAGTGCATTCAACCCTAAACCACACACTTGCGCTCAACAATATGACGTGATGTCCTCTGATTCTTGTTGATAGAATCGAGAATTGAAAGTTGAAAGAGAAAAAAATAAGAAATGATTTAAATCCAAGACATTTTAGTTGTTTTGTATAAGTCTTCTGAATATACCAGATTTGTTTAATTGACTTATTGTGATCGCTGTTTGCGTCATTTGTTTTGGCAACACCTATTATGGAAGACAAAATGATCTCTTTGTTCCAAACTTGCTTCGTCGTCAAAAGTTTAAACTTAACTATTTCCGCTTTGGGGGTTTAAATTGGCTGATTTTTGCAGACTAGGACTCTATACAGAGCGAAGGCCTTGAGAAGCGACAACTGGAGGTAAAGAAGCCAGAGGAAGAGGTAGGAACTGTGTTGAATAGAATCGAAAAAGTTTGCAGTGAGTGTCGTAAACTGTTAGCTAAGAATGCACTGATGAGTTGAAAGGGTTTATAGGTTTAGCGGAAAACAGTACAGGAAACTGCAGAAAACAGCGGAAAAAAGAACTGCTTAACAGTTTCACTATGAATTGAGTAGTCACACCTAAGTTTTATCAGATAGAACCCACCTTGTTCAGCATAACAAAAAGAACCACCGGAAATTACTATACTCAACAGCCTTCACTTGAATTGTCACACCTTAGGATTTCGTACACATATTCAGCAGTAAGACCTTTCTTAAATGTACAGCATATGAAACGGCAAGAAACGGAGTACTCCCAACGTCTTGCTAGCGCTTTTTTGCTTTCTTCATTTGAATGCAACTTTCTATTGACTAAAAAGTTACTGCGAGACAACAGAAATGTACTGACCAATAACTGCATGCTTACGCTTAAAGAATTTATCCAGAGACTCAAAAGTGAGAACCACCTTATACGACATCAGAAACCGAACACCAAAAGACAGTACTTCTCAGTAGCTTTAATGTGAATGACAACACCTTAGGACGTCACAGACCTAAAATGTATAACGACCTTGTACAGCGTTAAAAGCACAAGAAAGTATTGCTCGCTATTATCTCGGCAGTAGCGTTCACCCAAGTCAATGATCGACACAAAAGTAGAGTAACCGTGTACAGTCAATGATATAAAGAGCTTAGCTTTGTGTCTTGTAGATATTGTCAGACTGGAATGTGATAAGGATACAAAAACAGAAATTAAAAAAGTTGACCAAATGACCGTGACGATTTGTACGTCACTTTTTTGGGTCGACTGATCAGTGGGAAATTTTTGTCATTGCGTATTCATTAGAAAGAATAAAAATTTCATTTCTGGAAGCTTTTAAAATGCTCGTTAAGAAGAAAAAACAAACGAAAATATACATTGGGTGTTAGTTTGTCAAGAAAGCATACTTTCGTCGACCAGTACTCAAAAACGCTTCGTTTGTGGTAAACTTTCTAGTGATGAAGTCTCTTAATTGTTATGAATTTACCCTTTCATTCACAGGGGAAACTGGTCAACTGAACCAGGAACAAAAATAATCCCCAGTTTTATTTTGTGAACTAATAAAAATAATAAGCAAACAAACCGGGACATGCAGAGGAAGAAGGCACTGACCATGGCATGGTCTTTCACCTGAGTGATGACAACGTGAGATTTCGTCCTCAGACTACAATGTAACAATCTTATATCTGCGAATCAATGTTTGGTTGTGAATCGAAGTAAATGGATTTGGAAACTGTAAACGAAGGTCTTTTCGTCACAACAAACAAGGAAACATTCACCCCGAAAACGCAGATCATACTTTTCAGAATATTGTCATCATAACTGATACGACGTATCGGCCATTGTTCAACAATGGCAACCCGCATTTCGGTTGTCCTTGTTTGTTTATCCCTGTTTCGGTTGTATCTTTGCAAAACACTGCATAATGAAAGAATTACAGAAAACAGTGCCCAACGTTTAAGAACTCATATTGCGTCATACATTTGTTTTCTTTGTTTAACAGGACTGATACAGCTTGAGTAGTAATAAAATTTGTTTGTCAGAATTGTTTACACGGCTTGTAGCCCGGCAACTTCTGTCTTTTGTTTTTGTTAGCAACTTGTAACAAATAATTATGAACAAATACTAACTAATACTAATTTGTTACTTCTAGAGCTCTTTATGCTAAGGCTCAAAAGCGCTTAACCAGTTAACGAGAAATATAAACCATAAAATAATTAAAAACGAAAACAGATGAACAACAGGCATCTCAAGTGTTCCGTGTCCATTTCCGTCTCCGCACGGTCCTTTTCATGTTCTTTGGATTCCAATCTGTTAGGAGTTGTTGCCATGGAAACTCAATGTCAAATTGTTAGAAGAACCTCAAAACTGAAATCGGGAATAACCTTCGATAGACCTTCTAATTAGGGGTCAGGAGAGGGTAATAGGAGTGGAAAAGGATTTCTGTTAGTTGCTGAATGATATATGAGAATTTTCTAATTTGCAGTTGCCGAAAAAACAGTAACAGCAACAACACTCGGAAACAAAAGACACCAGCAGGATAGTAACGACGAGAATTCATGGAGCTCAAACTGACGGTAAGACCCTGGTTGCAAGACTTATTGTAATGATTTAATGATCATGAAAATGAATTTTGTGCTTTGCCGCAGTGAAGCTCAACATCAAAGGTTCTGTTTACTGAGTGTCAACTGTAATAGAAGGTGAACTTCAAATGAATAAACTGGAGACTGGAAAACAATTATGTATTAGGCGAAATTTTCTTTGAACAATCAGGCATGGCGGAATGTGTTGTGGGCTGTGATTGGTGCATTTGCTTATGGAATTGATCGGTATTAACTCGTGACCAGTAACCCGGAGGTGACCCTTGAAATATTAGCATGGAGATTGAGTGGTAGTTTAGATCTCGACCTATCAACCAAACTGAACAAGGGTGTTCAGCAGGGCTCGTAACTCCATTTCAGTCAATAATGGGCGATTTTCACAACCAAATATCTTTTCCTTTTTTCAGGCCAAAATAGCAAAATTCTGTAACCTATTTCATGGCAGTAGGCATGCAACATATGCCCTGTTTCAGACCGCAATGGTGAAAATCTAAACCCTGTTTAGACTATACTAAAACAAAGACCAGTGGCACTTATACAACTCAAGATATAACAATTTTTGTTATTTCACGTTTTTTGTTCCCTTGCCTTTCAGATACTGCTCCTTGGATCGTTTTTTGTTCTGGTTTGTGCCCTGTCTCCATCTTATGGCGAGCCAAGTTGGCCTCGAAGAAGAAGACCCCTTCCAATTATCGTGAGCCGGCCACCTCCTAGCAGTTCACGCCAGCCGCCCTTTACCCGGCGACCAACGCCCTCCCTTCCTACCCTGCGTCCAACAGCCTTTGCGTCTACTTCGCAACCAGCAGCATCCACGTCCACTCCGCGTCCAACAACCTCCTCGTCTACTCCGCGCACAACACCTTGCTTGCCTAACCCGCGACCAACACCCGTACCTTCAATTCCTAAGAAAAGATGCGGCTGTATCCTTAGTAAGCTACCCCGCTATTTGAAAAGTTTTATTAGGCGCCGCCCAGTGTGCTTGCGCCTAAATGAATCGCAGTTGCTCCAAAGGCTCAAAGACGTTGGCGGCTACAACCCGAGGTACGTGGCTATCAACAGAAAAGAGGCCTGCAAATTTACTGACCTCTCTACAGACCTCCAACCCCTACCGCGCAATTTCTCTGGTCCCTTTAAAAATCCACGGGAGAGAAGAAAGCGCATGGTCACCTTAAGTTCAGGATCCGTTTTACGTGGGTGCTGGAGCCGAGGCTCTTTCGTGGATGGCAGCCCCTTAAGGCGTCTGTGTACCGAATGCTCAGCAACCACCCAACTTCCCTCCAATGTTTTCCCGCCATTTATCAATGAAGTCCTCTGCGCCGACAATGATCATTTCTGCTACCGTCACATAGGACTGTGCATTCAAAAGGTTCTGAAGTTTACTTTTCTTCGACGAACCGGGGAATTCGAGAGAGATGACGACCTTAGCATCTTAGTTGGAGCAGATGTGTACGTCGAGAAAACTGAAACTTTCCAACAAGACATCAGGTCATGCTGTGAATGTCGCGTATTTCCATTTGCATTTGGTGGTCGTTAGCTGGTAAGACGGCTGGAATGCTGCGCATGTCGTATCAAGGGATAGTTTTCAATCCATTGTTAGAAACATTAAGTGAGTCATCAAGTGCAAAGCTTTGTCTGAACTACATGCATATTTAAAAACAGGCTAGCACTGTGTAGGTGTCAAAGATACAAGCGTGTAAAGGCTCTAATAGTTAAAATAATGAGGTTAAAAGGGCGGCATTTATAACGGTGTATTCATTAGAATCTTGTAACTTAGTCTTAAGGACTTTTAACTTTGGAGTTAGATAGATCATTATAATCAAGTCAAATAAAACTGAGGTTAGCCTCCTTCTTCAAATTTCCCCTCTGTTCAAATGATATCTTCGATATATTCGACGATGACCACTTTTGGTACTTTCACATAGGACTGTGCGTTCAAGTGATCAAGTCTACCTTCTTCGAATCACTCGTTTGTTTGAGCAGGATGACGACCGTAGCCGCATTTTGGGGGTAGACGTCTACGTTGAGAAGTTTGAAACCTTTCAACAAGACCGTCAGATCATGTTGTGAATGTCGGAAAAGAACATTTAACATTGGGGTAAACAGCCGATCTACAAAACTGGCTATTCCTTTTCTTTTAATTTTGAACCACCTTTTAGTTTCCGTATTTAAATTATGTAGTATAAACTGATGCATATCTAAAAAAGTATTTAATAAATAAAAAATAAATTCCATTTGGCAATTTTCATTCCGAAGGCTTGAAAAAGTCTGCATATTGGCATCATAGTTGAGCTTAACGCATATGGCATGAAATTTAAATTTGCGTGTACAAATTCGTTTCTGCGATTTGGCTTGGATATCCGAGAAAAAGAAATTTCGGCAAAGTGAGAACTTGTGAGAAATTCCGAGCCACAAATGGTTAAATTTGGAAAATTTCAAATTTGGGGGGTTAATTTAAACTTTGGTGGCCATTTGGAGTAAATCAAAGGGGATGAAAAAGCGTGAGTAAGTGTGTGCTTGCGTAGGTGCGAACGCATGCGAGCAAGGTTCCGTGAGTGCATGCGCGGGTGGTTGATTGTATTCAACAGTGTTATTATCGTTCATTTTTAGTGAATCCTTGGGGCTTTGAAAGACCAATTTTGTTGGTCTTGAACAGTACTGTACATTGTTAGAAATACTTCAAATTGCCAGGATGTTATGGAATCGCAAATTGGGCTAAATATCCTCAACAAAAGGTTTAGAATTTTGATTCCTCAAAAGAATATGTCATCCTGTCAGCGATATTCCAGATGCGATTGGTAGCATTCATAATTACAGAGGAGTTCAGTAACGGTTCAAAAACGGAAACAAGCAAACACTAAGTAAAGAGACATTACCACAATCGTTTGATGTCATGTTTGTCTCTCTTTCTTCTTCAATAAAGTAGTTATCTCATCTTGTGTATAGCAAGGCAATATTATGACGCAATTGATTATCAATTGAAGAGGAAAGTCGAAGGAAAATGACGTCAGATAAATAAATTGTATGGTCTTTGTTTTTTAACTAATATTTACTACTGGGTGATGATCTCGAGAACCTTAGAAGTGATAGTTGACAAGGATTTCGCGGTCGATTATTTGTAGGTTTTTCTTTTGTAACTAAATAATGTTTTCGTGTTCCGGTACTTTGCGCTTTATATTTTTTGTTAAACGTTTAAGAAAGACTTCTTATCGTGGCCTAATTCTTCACAGTTCACAGGTACCTTCAGTAGATCACAAAAGATATATAATGTTTTGGTTTAGAACTCACAGTCTCTAAAAACGAAAAAGGTGTTTGTCAGTTGCAATTATAATATTTACACTTGTTGCCATGTCCCATCAGTTGCAAAATTTGTTAAAACCTAAAACGGCCTCTGTAATAAAAAATCTCCTGAATTAATGAATCAAATGAGCTACCTTCACTGACGCCTATCAGTATCTGTAGAGAATACGGCCCGTTTGATTTGTTCCACGTACACAGAAAGACAGATTGTTGATTTTATTTTTAGACTTTTTAATGACTTTGTCACTCTGCTTTATCTTCTAGGACACTACTTTGAACTCATCACTGAAATGCAGGTGTGTATGTCGGCAAAACTCTTATACAAATTGCTGAATCCCTTGTATTAGTGATTTCTTGGATAGGGAATTCAAATTGTTTCTCCTTTGGATTCCTTCCGGATTCCTCTTTTTCTTAGTTTAATTCCTACCACCTTGAAAAGATATAAAGATTAAGGGGACGCACATATAAGGAGGGGGGGGGGGGGGGCACACTCTTTCCTTGAGCCTCACCAGCCAATTTGAAACAAGCACAGGTATATTAACTTTAATATCTTTTTTGAGTACTGTATGACTTAAGTAAAGTGTCATATCGGACACACTTGAAGGACACGTCTTGTTAATACCCACAAATAAGCCTTTTTGGTATTTTTTCAGCAGATTTTTCTGAGAGTAACAGCCTTGATACTTTTAATTTGGTCCTTGGTGCAATCAGTTTTCTCGGCTTCGCTCCCTGAAAGCGAAGAGGAAACGTGGGGAGAATCACAGCCTTGGTTAAGCAGTCACACCGAGCACCATCATCAACACCAGCGCCATGGATGGTTTTGGAGAAAGAAACCAAGAACTACCCCCAGTATCACAGAACAACCACCACCAGCAACAACAACAAAACCACCTGGTCCGGAAATTTGCCGAAACCGTACGATAGTTACCCGAGTGCAGGATGAACCCAGCCCCATTGTGTGCTTGCGTAAAAACATCACCGAACTGATGACTCAACTGAAGAGCGTACGCTGTAGGTGGATTTATCAGACGATACACCGCTATACGGGTGATTGACGCTTGCGGATTCCAGGATTTAACTCCCTTCAAGAGCTCTACTCCAACTCGACCTCCAACGATGGCCGGCAACTCTTCGAAGCAGTTGAGTAACAGCAAAGGAAAACGCCAAGCTGATCAAATACAATCTGACGTTGAACTCCAGCGTCGCAAGAGGTCCATCCCCACGTCACCAGGCACCCTTTTGCGAGGGTGCCAGGGACGAGGTACAATAATTGATGGCACCAGTGAGCATCGCTTATGTACGGAGTGCGCCGCCACAACTCGCCTTCCAAATGATCGATTCCCAAGGTACATCAATGAAGTGGTTTGTCGCGACAGCGACATGCAGTGTGCTGCTAAGATGGGGATGTGTTTTCAGCGAAGCCTGAAATTGTCATTTTTGCGCTCTACCGGTATGTTCCAGTTCGACGCTTTGTTGAGCGCTGTGACTGGCAAGGCTGTGTATAAGGAAATCTGGGAAGAGTACACTCAAGAGATCAGATCCTGCTGTGAATGTGGGATGTATTCAGCTATTTATAACAAGATCGCTACAAGTGATGACTGAACTAATAAGAGTTCTCGGGCACCTGAAGTAAAAAGCTGCCTTATAGGCATGACCAACTTTCAATTTAGACCATAATATAATAAGCTTTGCAGCACCAGCTGATTTTGAAACTTCGTTAAGGTTTCATCTGCAATCTTTGAGCACGCAAAAGATATATACACCCGCATAAAACATAATGAATCAGATCACAGGAATTACTGCTCAATCAGGCTCAATACATCTTCGTTTTGAATGTTCACCAACTCTTTGGAGAAGTTACTTTGGAAAAGTTACTTGATCATGCATTTAGACCACCTTGTACAGCACAGTCAACAGGACCTCACCAGAAACGTGCTGCTGAACAGCTTTCACTTTAGTAATCACACCGACAAAAGGGTCAGAGCCACCTTGTACTGCATAATAAGGTTCCACAAGAAATCATAGTAGTAGTCAATACTTGCTGGTAATTACTTTCATATGTTCACATTTTTAGGTTATTCATGTCACACAGTCACAAAGCTATACTTTATACTTAATAAAATACTGCAATTTTAGGCGGAATTTCTTAATTGAAACCTGCACATGCCTTGTAGAATTTTGTTCGAGAAAAATCATTTTGTCTTGGGTAACCGTAAAATGGACATCTTAGAAAAACGTCAAAGTAGGAGCACATTGAAATGTAAAACACAAACGTTCAATGCAGTTATTTTTAATGGGGACGTTTACGTTCTTAGTCATCAACTGCATGGGTCATTTTTACTGTATTATTCTGTCAACTTGTTCTGCTGTTGAATTGCGGCTGTTCCAGTCAGTATTTCATACAAGAGCCAGGGATATGCACAATTATTACTGACACAATGTAACCGTTGCCTATAATAGATGGCGTTTACAATTTGAGTATCGAAAGAAACTCATAGCTTTGGCTTCAGTTTAAGTTCGTTCTTTGACTTTCGCAGATCTTTCAATCGATCAGACACTTTAGAAACAAAGGAGGGTTGAGAATGAATTGTTAAAGCAGTTGAGTGAATGATAACAATCACGTCTATAGTCTGATGAAGCACCGCAAAAATGGTAATTCTGCTTAGTTTGAAACTAATTAGTAGAGTTTGGAGCATTTTTCTATCGGAGTGTCGGTCATTTGCGTTGGGTTTGCTTTACTTTGCTCTGTGATTGGTTAAAAGAAAAGAGCGCGCCATTTGTCAACCAGGGGTAAAACCGAACACCAGTCGTGGCTTGCTTGCGGCATTTTTTCCCGCGCTGGAAGCCAGTTTCATGCATTTGCTTCGTGTTCTGATTGGTTAATTGTGTTGCTTGCGTCTGTTTTGATTGGTCACAGCAATTACTTTGGTTGGGGTTACTGGGTTTGTATGGATGATGGGGAGGGCATGCGTTCAAGATAGAGACTTCTCTATGGATTTTCACGATTTTTGAAAACTTGTACTTTTTTATTTTTGACTTGCCAAGACTTCTAACTTGATATGCTCTCTCACGTGAGAGATCACTTTTTGCAGCCAGTTGATTTTTGGTGATATTTTTTGTTTAGTTGACTTTTTGCGATATTTTTTATTCAGTCCTAGTCCTCTACGCGGTCTTAACATGATTCATGACGTCTTTGCCGCAGGCGTTTTTCCCGCGCTTGACGCAATATTGCATTTGCTTCAAGCCTTGTTTGATACATTGGGCTGGTGGCATGCTGTGATTAGCTAGACCTATTACTGCTGGTTTTGGTTTTACGACACGCGGTTGAAACCTGCAGATTTCAACAAGCAAACGGTATGAAACAAAAGTTCTATTTGTTACTTAGTTCTTATTAACCGAGCGGGAGGTCTGTATGGGAGAATCTTGACTGAGGTCGCCAGTACAGACCGAACGCAGTGAGGTCTGTACCAGCGACCGAGGTCAAGATTCTTCCATACAGACCGACCTAGCTCGGTTAATAAGATGTTTATTATATGGCCAAACAAGAAATCAAAAGGACAAAAAATAAACATTTCTTTTTTTCCCTGCGCGGGCTCAAGCATTTAGCTGGCTTACTTCTGTCACTAGTCTCCAGTCCAAACGGGACAAAAGTCCAGCTTTGTACAAACTTCGTCAATGAACGAAGACAAAATAACCGTTCTTTTTCATATGGGCTCAATGAAAAAGTTTGTGGTTAAACAACAATTTATGGAAAGCGACGAAAGGTGCAACGAATTTTAATCCATCGATCAGCGATCAGTTCTCATTTAGCCTTGCGATCTTCGACTGATCACCACAAAAAACGTTGCTGTTGAATGTGCAGCGTTCGAACTTGTCAATATGCGCTCCGGCAAAAATTGCCTGAGGCTGGATTTGTTGGACTTTGAAGACATTTTGATGTGTTGTAGTGGAAGCACTGACTTGGTTTTCTTCGGACTGAGCGGATGTACCTGGCCCACGATTCAAGACAGGAGACATTTATCGCTGTCGCTTCAGAGATGCTGAATGTAGCTGTCGAGGGTTTTCAAATTTTTATCACCGCTAAGCTGTGCAACGAATTTTGGCTGAACGTCTGCTTCGAGGAGTCGTCCAACACTGGTTCTCCTAACGGAGTGATTAGAAATCTTCTTCTTGTTTGTGTCATCGAGTTTGGCTTAATGTATACACGGTTCGTACTCGGTGTCATCTTGTTTTGCGAACCGAGATGAAAAATTTGGACAAAAGAAGGACGAGCTCTTTGGCAGGTATGTTTACAATTGCTCTAGACACTTTCAGTAACTCACAAAATTTCGTCCATGTGTTTAAGTCGCTCTTAGTTTTGTACTGAGTGTTTCTGGATTTCTGCGCTTGCAAAAGCTTCTCAATACCGACTTCATCTTCGCGCGTAGCTTCCTCGGCTGAACTCAAATTGCCAACGTTTGCTCATTCTCTTTACTTGCTAAATTTCCTCGCTGTCTACTGGTTCTTCCATTTAGTATTTCTAACAGGAACAAGCCAATTTGTTCGTACTTTTTTGTTTGTAACTTTTTGAGGGCAAATGTTAGAACGACATCGGTCTAGATGCCGGTCTAGATGGGAAAATCTAGACCGCGGTCAATATCGATTTTAGCCAATCAAATTCTTCTATTTGGTTGCTTCCAGTCCTTTTGAGACACGGCCATATAATAAGTAAATTCTGTTCTGTCACCGAATTGAAGCTGGATTAAGTACAATTCATTTTGAAGATATGTTTTAATATGATAAACTCATCTCCAGGTTAAAGATGCCACTATCTGATTACAAGAGGGGAATAAAAACAGAGAGCAGGGAAAGAGTATCCCCCCAGATTGTAACAGGGTGTTAGTTATGAAGAAGTGTCCTTCATTGAAACCTGGAGATATTAACATGAGAAAAAAAAATAATGAAACGAAAATTCTACTTGTTACAGTGAATTCTTTTCTGTCATCAGAGCGAACTGGATCAAACGAATTTAATTCATTTTGATGACATCTTGTTAAAGTGGATTCTGATAAATCAATCTTCTAGTTAAAGATGCCACTACTTGTTTGCTAGAAGGAATGGAAAGCGGAGCACAGGAGCTGAAGGGTATTCCCCTAGATCGTAAAAGCTAGTTAATAGAAATTTCCTTTACGTAAATCTGTTTTATTTTCGTTTTGTTTTTTCTTAATAAACTTCCGCTTTAATATTCCCCGTCATGGAATATGAAATATTGACTTGATCAGTTTGGAAGTGTTTACTGAGTAACCAAAGAAACCAGGCTCTTTCGAGCAAGCCCAGATATCGCCTAGCAACAAAACTCAAACTGCTCGAAAACATTACTTTGTTTTTTTCCTAAATTTTTAAATCCAGTTTGAGCAGAAAAATATTCCATACTGCTGGGGAATCAACTTTTCATTAGCAAAACGCACAAATAATTATGGGAGTTGCATTTTGCATGGAGGCCAAGACTTGATGGCTCGGTGAAACGCAAAAAATTTATAGACGTTGGTATGGCGTTATGCAAATCTTGCAATCAAGTGCTCATAAAAAACGCTGCCCCATCCACAAAATAAAATTAAAAGATTATTACTCATGTCGAAAGTGGATTTTTCAAAAGCACTCACTCAACCCTAACCCACGCCTCTTAAATAACGTCACTACTCACCAATGAAAAGAAGAAAACAAAATTCAAATAGAACAAAAAGTGCTTCTTGTCTCTGACAACTACAGAAAAGAAAAAGACATGACTTATATGCAGAATTTAATATAAATTTCAAGTGCATTCAACCCTAAACCACACACGTGCACTCAACAATATGACGTGATGTCCTCTGATTCTTGCTGATAGAATCGAGAATTGAAAGTTGAAAGAGAAAAAAATAAGAAATGATTTAAATCCAAGACATTTTAGTTGTTTTGTATAAGTCTTCTGAATACACCAGATTTGTTTAATTGACTTATTTTGATCGCTGTTTGCGTCATCTGTTTTGACAAAATTAATTGCAGTCAAATCGTCAACTGTAAGCGGAAACGCTTGTAACACCTATTATGGAAGTCAAAATCTCTTTGTTCCAAACTTGCTTCGTCGTCAAAAGTTTAAACTTAACTATTTCCGCTTTGGGGGTTTAAATTGGCTGATTTTTGCAGACTAGGACTCCGGCTATACAGAGCGAAGGCCTTGAGAAGCGACAACTGGAGGTAAAGAGGCCGGAGCAAGAGGTAGGAACTGTGTTGAATAGAATCGAAAAAGTTTGCAGTGAGTGTCGTAAACTATTGTTAGCTAAGAATGTACTGATGAGTTGAAAATTTAAAAGGGTTCATAAGCTTAGGGGAAAACAGAACAGGAAACTGCAGAAAACAGCGGAAAAAAGAACTGCTTAACAGTTTCACTATGAATTGAGTAGTCACACCTAAGTTTTATCACATAGAACCACCTTGTTCGGCATAACAAAAAGAACCACCGGAAATTACTATACTCAACAGCCTTCACTTGAATTGTCACACTTTAGGATTTCATATACCTATTCAGCAGTAATGCACCTATGAACGTTAAGCTGCTGGGGGGGGAGGCCGGGCATAGGCGGGGGATTTGAACTCAGATCATTTTTTCTGTTTAAATGCCCGACCCCAGGGACGTTATCGCTGGTCAAAAGAGTGCAAATTCCCCATCCCCCCCCCTCCAGAAAAAGGTCAAGGCATTGGTCAAACAAGAATTAAAATAGGGATATACAGAAATTATAAAGTTAAAAAGGCAAGAAACAGCAACTTCAAAATGTAAGATCCAATTTAACAGAAAAATATCAACTGATACTACTGAACAAGACAGCAAAACAAGGAAATTCTGGTATCTTATCATAAAATGTTATGCCACTTTTATTTGAATTGACGTCCGTTAATAACTCATGGCCATTATTCATACAGCAATAGCCCACGTATAAGAACCTGAAGTGTATAGGTAGAAACTGCTGAATTAAGATCATCATCTATTTAAAAGTAACTTGACATCTTTTTTTCTTTCAAGCTTAAGTACCATGTTGTATGTCTATTGTGTTTGCCATTCAAATCATTCCCCAAGTATTTGCAAGTACTGCACTCTACTACAGTATTTGACTATCTTTCCAGACGAAATTCATATGAAAATATAACAACCTATTTTAAGAACCTTGGTAGCCTAAATTTGCTTTAAGTACAATTTATATAAGAACCTATTTAGGCTAAATTGAAAAATTCAGGTTCTTATACGTGGGCTATTACTGTATTTACATCACCAAGACTAGTTAATTTCAACTTCAGTTCGTAAAAGTTTTCTGCTATTTAATAGTATCAACAGACCTATGTCCTAAAGTAACTAAAAAATGGAACTGTATACTTTGTAAACAAGCCAAGATGTGACAGTTTGAGTGGGTGATGTAATTATCCTTACTGGCTTTTACATTTAATTACTTAAATTGTAAACAGGAACGATGGAAATAAAATATTTATAACCTCTGATCTGAAATAGAAAAATATTAAAACAGCCCCATAAGAGGACTTCTGATGTGAGATGTACATAGTTACTTGACATACTGCACATGGTGAGCCCATGTAATAAGATGAAATTCAGACCACCACCTCATTATGAAATGCTTTACAATATCAGTTCATTTGAGCTTAAAGTAAAAACTATTTTACCTGTTATGTAGGATGCATGTTATCCACAACTTTCAAAATGCAGATCAATGATGTTTCTCAATTAGTTCACCTTAAACTACTTCTGGAAAAACTAAGAACTGCAACAGAGACCTTCTTTACAAAATATCTGCAACAATGGAAAACTGTCTATAAGTTCATTTGATTACCAAACTTCTGAGCATCTCAAGCACAGCCAGCAATCTGGAACATTGTCTTCTTCCAAGTCTGCACAGCTTATATGACACCAGGACAGACACCCATCGCACTGCACCCAAGAAACCATATTATCTCTTGCACTTTGAAGAGGGTCATGTAGGTCACACACCACACAAGGAACATTTTCGTCATCGTCACTCTCACCACCTACGTTACTTGAGGTCTGCCTTTGCTTTCCTTTGTTGGTTTTCCTGTTTCCCTTTCTTGAGCTTTTTCCTCTATTTGACTGACCTTGGGCTTTTTCCCTTCTTGTTTGTGCAGCTTTCTGAGCTCCCTTCCTTCTGTTTTCATGACTTTGGTGCAGGTGGTCAAACCAAAACTTCACTTCCTCACAAGAAAGAAGAACACTTCTGGCAACTTGTTGAATAATGGCTTCAGATGGCACAGACTTGTGCTCACGGTATACAGCAAGAATCACATCTGACGGTGGTTGTGGATTTCCAAGTTCTCCACCAGAGTTTGCATGTTGCCACAACTTGTCAGGCTTTAAGTAATGCCCAGAGCATACACCTTCACAGTCCTGGCACTGGCCTCCATAAGGCCTGTCTGGATCGGGTGTGGGGATTGGTACATATCTCAAGTGTGGTCCTCCAGGATACCAAAGTGGTTCCGACTCTTTACTCTTTTCACTGCACACAGGATGAATACATCCAGGCTGATAACAGCATGCCAGGAAGAATACATACTTCTGAGGGAGAGAACGATCCACTAGGTGATTTTCGCGCAGTGTCCATACCCTTTCAAATCTTTCATACATATCCGGGTGGTCAGCCTTCAGCTTCTTCTTTGCCGCTTTACTCCCCTTAAAGAAAACCTTCAGCAGTTCACTTTCACGCCTTTCTGAAGTGCTGTCTGCTCTCTTAAAAAGGTGTATCTGGGTACCGGCACAAGGTGCTCCATCTACTCTATCCAGGTAAACATCAATAGCAGAATTTAAGTTCCTTTTCAACACCTCTTGATCTACCTGACCAGACTCTGAACGGCAAGATCCATGCATCGTGGATGGAATGAAAAGGTTTGCATGAGCTAGGGCGAGGCAGCCATTCTGTAGCTCTACCCTGTTGAGGTAACTGGCACCGCTGTTGCGTTATGTCACCATAATTGCTTTACTGCCACTTTCAAGGTGTCTCAATGTCCACCAGTACTGCACCTCTAGATGAGAGGGGCCCTCATCAAAGCTCCCGTCAACTCTAACACACTCTATCTCCTTCATGGCACCAGTTTTAGCGTTAACAAAGGTTGGTTGCACTGCCTCTTGCTTCTCAACCATTTTCAAGTCTGCCATGTGCTGTGGGGGACCTTTCTCAAAGAGACCAGGTGCCTTAACAACACCTGCACATATTTCTCCAGTGTTTGCTGTTGCTGGGAAGTTGTAAGAAGTAGTTTGAAGCACGGAAGGGTAACTATTGACATAATCGGTTCTTGTTGTTAGAGATTCCTTCCCTGAAATGCACAAGGTGGCATGAGAATTATGCGTGGCCATGGTGTCCAAGCGGAAGCCTGCCTGGTCATCCCTTCCCAGATTCATAATGTTTGTGCCATCAGTGTATTGAATCTTATTCATCGCAGAGTAAAACGCAGCACTCCAGTGGTGATCTGGGTTAAAACGGATATTAAAACCTTTGCGTGCCCTTTTGTGGACAACGTTTGCAACTCCTTGGTAGCGCATGGCAGAACGTCTTCTCTTATTCCGTGCAACACAAAGTTGTACTACTGTTCCATAAGCGAACCTTCGTTTGTATTTGTTCTCAAGTAATTCCTTAATACGCCTAAAAGTAGCCTTTTTCTGAACCTTTTTGTTGCCATCAAATGTTACAACTCCCGTACGTCGCCAGGCATCTGCCCCTGCCCCACACTGTGCAACAAACTCTTCTATGGCTGCTCCAATTCCTGGACAGTCTTGAAGTATTCTGCCCACCTTCTTGCTGCGTCGTCTCTTAAGGAATCTCTGTTCCATTATCTTCCTTCGTGATTCTCGAACTGCCTTTCTATGGAGTGAAGCTCTTTTCTTCTCAATCATTAACCTACCATCTTCACCAAGCACGTCTGAAATTCCATTCTGCCATAATTCAGTCTCACTTGCATCTGAATCTGAGACTACCTCTCCATTCTGGGCATCCTGCTCCCTCTGACGCGATCCGTTTACACACAAGTATGCCTGTCGAGAATGTTCAATCAGCCTTTCTTCCTCTAGGTTCAAGCCTAAGAAGGGAATCTGTCCAGCAAAATCTAGAAGTAATTGTTCCACTGCTTCAAGTGTTAAATCATGCAGCATTTCTTTAACAACATTCACGAATCTGAACCAATTGAAACTGCACTTCCTCAGAATGTCTTACAACTGATGAGAGTTCATACTTATGTCACCAGTTTCTGTCACATGTTTGTAGCATTCTCCATCATTGACATATTCAGATATGTCAAACTGGTGAGGTAACACACCTCCTTCATTGACATCCCCTTCATTACTGTTACTAGCATCTTCTTCATGATCAGTGTCAACTTCACTGTCAGAAATCTCATCTTCACTCACTGAATCGGCATCAGATACTCCAAGTGTCACCAAGAGTGCCTTATCTTTCACACTAGCAATTTTAAGAATTGTTTCCTTTATTGCATCTGCTTCTTCATAAGCTGCTTGAACTGATGCTGCTCTTTTATGGACATTGTGAAAACCATAAATCTTTTGTGCTTTTTCGGCAGACATTCCTGAAGATCTTACAACCAAATATTTTAGCTGCTCTTTTTCTGATTCACTCTCAGCAAGATGTAGAAGAGACTTCATTTCATCTCTTGACACCACTGTCTCCGTATTGTTTCTATTGCTTTGCACAACTTTGTTTAGAAGTGTCTGCAACATAGCATGATTAACAGAAGACTGCCTTTCAACCAGATACAAACAATATGTTCCTGCTGACTTAACACCCACCCCAATGGCAGTAAGAGGCATCTGTAATAACTTTCTTCGTGCGTGAGATGACGTGTAAGTTACACCGGGGCTACACATCTCAAATCAGTGCCTGTTTGAGAAGAATGAATCCACTTTCTAAAATACGCTGAGCAACACTTATCAGTAAATTACACTCAATGCAGGTTTGTGCATGCTTCTTCTTGCAAAACAAAGAACGAGCATCTATATACTGCTGCAGGTTTAAGCCTTCAAACCGCGATACATACACATCATCCTTAACCTTCTCACACACCGCTAGATCTTTCTTTCTTTGCTTTTCAAAAATCTCTAAATTGTTCTCCCCTTCCATGTCCCTGCCAAAATGCAAGGGGAAGTTCAAAAATCCTGGCCATCTGAGGATGATGCACCAATGTTGTCAGCACTATCAGAACTTGAAGACAGTATTTCAGTATCATGAGAGCTGTCAGAGTTATTCTGGTCTTCTTTGCTGACTGGCAAAGCAGTCTCTACCTTGCCTTTACTCACTTTTTCAAAAGCAGCCTTTAAACCACCAGCATTTGTGGTTGCTTTTCCCTCAGGATTCAACACAGTTGAAGATGGCTGATTTTTCTTGTAATACCACCCTGATTTTGATTCCTTTTTCTGCAAAGCTGCTAATTGTTTACAATACTGATTCTTTTCTTTAAATAGTTTTCTTATATGTTCCGAAATTTCTACACACTGGGTGAAATTGGTCAGGGATTTAGCCTGGTTCGTATGCTATCTTCTGTTGATGCAATTAATTTAGAAAGACTCTCTATTTCTCTTTTTCGCTCAGTCGACATTAACTTAGCTCTTTTAACAGGTTTTTCCTCTTCACTAGCACTGTCATTCTGGCTTGATAATCTTGAAGATCCTTTCTTGTATTCGTACAAACCATCACTCTTCACTTTGTCAACTGCTTTTGTTAGAAGGTCTCCTGAGATAAACACAGCAAAAACTTGTTCAACACCAGTCACTTTGTTTGACCATTAAAAATACTTAGCCTTCAAGTACTGACAAATACAGACTAAGTTTTAAGTTAAGAAACCTAATAAAATATAATACACATTTAATAATCAACTTATGAAGACATGCATTTTAAAATAAAATAGGACGTTTCAACACAAACACTTAGGATTGAACATAACGCCTTCAGATTACACCAGCAACTGCACTGGCTAAAAAAAAATCGTACCTCGGTGAGCCAACAGTGTTGGATCCTTTAGTGCCAATGTTCCTGCAGCAGCATTAACTGCCTCCTCATATGGCTTTAGTGGTCGTTTCTTATCTTTGTTGTATATTCGTGCTTTTGTAATGATGTCACTGTCACCAGCATCTTTGGCGGGTAAATCTGTTTCCTTGTTTTAACAGACAAAAAAAATTATAGTCACACAAAAATATTCTGGACCACAACTACTTTACACATATTTATCAGGACATGTTCTACATTACTATTGCCTATCTATAAAACTCGATCTCAAGTGGCAGGATTATCAGTTACAAAACAAAAAGAAGAAAAAAAACCCACATGCACTGCAGGAGCAGCTATAGGTAAGTGAATTTTTTGTCTTATTATTATACTCACAGTTAATGATGGTCCAATACTGATGTTTCCATCTTTGAATGTAAGAGTTGTTTGCTTAGGTCCAACATGACTTGCCACTTCTACTTGAGCTATAAAATATAAAAATTATAAACTGATAAACCAAGAAAGACAAATAATAGAGCACTTTAACCAATAAAGAGAAGCGGTAGAACTCCTGAATTATTGTAGGTTATACAAACAGATCTTAACCCTCGGATGTACAAGCAATAAATATTTCATTGTTGTTATTGTTGTTGTTCTTGCCAGAAAAAGCAATAATAGGTCAAAATAAATCTGTAGATCCCTCTACTAAAAATGTGAATTTTTAATCAACTGATGGCAGCACAGTATTAAAACAATTCATGCAATGAACTACATGTATATAAACTTGATTAAAAAATTACCTGCAGAAGCACTTGCTACATCATCAGGGCTTGACATCTAGGAAAAAAAGGATTGTCACTTTTAATATAAAAATGCAACTACTGAAACTTCGTTTGAATCCGGTCCACTCAGTAACCTAGAAATAAATATATTCCATGAATTTGAATATATTAATTTGACATATAAAAAACTTACAGCATGCTTTTCCTTGAATGCAGCCTGGTCGCGTTGAACAAGTACTCGCAATTTGGCTTTGTCTTTTATAATTCTATGCATGTCCTCAACATCGACCCATTCCTGCCATTCGTCTTCATATTCTTGAAGCAACAATTCATTGCTAGTATTTATGTCAAACAGTCTTTTTACTTTTGAAATCACTTCATCTTTGCTTTGCTCTGTTATTTCTACCACTTTGCGGCTATCGCCAAACTGAAGAAGAACCTGAAAAAGCAGTTCCATGTGATCAACCAAGCATGGAAAAACATCTCATAAATATGTATAAACAATTGTATTTAAAACAAAAAGACTATCGCAATGTAATCAATCATGGCACTGATGACCTAACAAAACGCAAAAAAAGGCCCGATGGGCTCTTTAAACGACAAAATTTCACAGATTTCTTACCTTCTTCACGGAAACCGACGCAGCCTCCATTTTGATGTCTGCTGGTTACCAGTTCTCCGTGCGCCGAAAATCCAAGATGGCGTCGGTGGAGCCCAGGCCACTAACGGTTAAAGTCAAAAGTCCCGACCCCCGGGACTCGACGAATGATCAAAAGTCCCTACCACGGGCAGACTTATTACGTCAAATCCCCCGCCTATACCCGGCCTCCCCCCCTGCGGCTTAACATTGATAGGTGCATAAGACCTTTCTTAAATGTACAGCATATGAAACGGCAAGAAACGGAGTACTCCCAACGTCTTGCTAGCGCTTTTTTGCTTTCTTCATTTAAATGCAACTTTCTATTGACTAAAAAGTTACGGCGAGACAACAGAAATGTACTGACCAATAACTTGCATGGTTACGCTTAAAGAATTTATCCACAGACTCAAAATTGAGAATTACCTTATACGACATCAGAAACCGAACACCAAAGGACATTACTTCTCAGTAGCTTTAATGTGAATGACAACACCTTAGGACGTCACAGACCTAAAATGTATATCTCAGATAACTACCTTGTACAGCGTTAAAAGCACAAGAAAGTATTGCTCACTATTATCTCGGCAGTAGCGTTCACCCAAGTCAATGATCGACACAAAAGTAGAGTAACTGTGTACGGTCAATGATATAAAGAGCTTAGCTTTGTGTCTTGTAGATATTGTCAAACTGGAATGCGATAAATAATACAAAAATAGAAATTAAAAAAAGTTGATCAAATGACCGTGACGATTTGTACGTTACTTTTTTGGGTCGACTAATCAGTGGGAAATTTTTGTCATTGCGTATTGATTAGAAAGAATAAAAATTTCATTTCTGGAACCTTTTAAGATGCTCGTTAAGAAGAAAAAACAAATAAACAAATACATTGGATGTTAGTTTGTCAAGAAAGCATATTTTCGTCGACCAGTACTCAAAAACGCGTCGTTTGTGGTAAACTTTCTAGTGATGAAGTCTCTTAATTGTTATGAATTTAGCCTTTCATTCACAGGGGAAACTGGTCAACTGAACACAAGAACAAAAATAATCCCCAGTTTTATTTTGTGAACTAATAAAAATAATAAGCAAACAAACAGGGACATGCAGAGGAAGAAGGCACTGACCATGGCATGGTCTTTCACCTGAGTGATGACAACGTGAGATTTCGTCCTCAGACTACAATGTAACAATCTTATATCTGCGAATCAATGTTTGGTTGCGAAAGGAAGTAAATGGATTTGGAAACTGTAAACGAAGGTCTTTTCGTCACAACAAACAAGGAAACATTCACCCCGAAAACGCAGATCATACTTTTCAGAATAGTGTCATCATAACTGATACCCGGGGGAGGGGGGTACTCGGAAAAATTTTGATGGGAGTGTGCCGCTGGGACTCTGAAACCCTTAACCTATACCAGACCACGTTCATGTCGTTTTTGCAACCCTATTCTAGACTAGATGCCAAAAATCCCTAACCTATCCCAGACTAGCTATTTTCGAGCTATCCATCAGAAATATAACCACACAGTGCTTTTAATGGAAAATCATCTCTCGATCAACAATATTGTCACGATTTCATTTATATTTTATATTTCCGAGTTTTTCAAACCCGTTAATTAATTGGATTAAATTTTCACACCACCCATTAGTTTCCCGGTAATTGATACCCTATCCTAGACCAAGACTTCCTGATTTCTATACCCTATCCCAGACCAAACTGCTTGAAAACCATACCCTTCACAGCGGCACATACCTATATAGGTTATATATGGGAGTACCCCCCCCCCCCCGGGAACTGATACGACGTATCGGCCATCGTTGCAACCCGCATTTCGGTTGTCCTTGTTTGTTTATCCTTGTTTCGGTTGTATCTTTGCAAAACACTGCATAATGAAAGAATTACAGAAAACAGTGCCCAACGTTTAAGAACTCATATTGCGTCATACATTAGTTTTCTTTGTTTAACAGGACTGATACAGCTTGAGTAGTAATAAAATTTGTTTGCCAGAATTGTTTACACAGCTTGTAGCCCGGCAACTTCTGCCTTTTTTTTTTGTTAGCAACTTGTAACAAATAATTATGAACAAATACTAACTAATACTAATTTGTTACTTCTAGAGCTCTTTATGCTAAGGCTCAAAAGCGCTTAACCAGTTAACGAGAAATATAAACCATAAAATAATTAAAAACGAAAACCGGCATCTCAAGTGTTCCGTGTCCATTTCCGTCTCCGCACGGTCCTTCTCATGTTCTTTGGATTCCAATCTGTTAGGAGTTGTTGCCATGGAAACTCAATGTCAAATTGTTAGAAGAACCTCAAAACTGAAAACGGGAAATAACCTTCGATAGACCTTCTAATTAGGGGTCAGGAGAGGGTAATAGGAGTGGAAAAGGATTTCTGTTAGTTGCTGAATGATATATGAGAATTTTCTAATTTGCAGTTGCCGAAAAAACAGTAACAGCAACAACACTCGGAAACAAAAGACACCAGCAGGATAGTAACGACGAGAATTCATGGAGCTCAAACTGACGGTAAGACCCTGGCCGCAAGACTCATTGTAATGATTTATGATCATGAAAATGAATTTTGTGCTTTGCCGTAGTGAAGCTCAACATCAAAGGTTCTGTTTACTGAGTGTCAACTTTAACAGAAGGTGAACTTCAAATGAATAAACTGGAGACTGGAAAACAATTATGTATTAGGCGAAATTTGCTTTGAACAATCAGGCATGGCGGAATGTGTTGTGGGCTGCGATTGGTGCATTTGCTTATGGAATTGATCGGTATTGACTCGTGACCAGTAACCCAGAGGTGCCCCTTGAAATATTAGCATGGAGATTGAGTGGTAGTTTAGATCTCGACCTATAAACCAAACTGAACTAGGGGGTGTTCAGCAGGGCTCGTAACTCCATTTCAGTCAATAATGGGCGATTTTCACAACCAAATATCTTTTCCTTTTTTCAGGCCAAAATAGCAAAATTCTGTAACCTATTTCATGGCATTAGGCATGCAACATATGCCCTGTTTCAGACCGCAATGGTGAAAATCTAAACCCTGTTTAGACTACTCTAAAACAAAGACCAGTGGCACTTATACAACTCAAGATATAACAATTTTTGTTATTTCACGTTTTTTGTTCCCTTGCCTTTCAGATACTGCTCCTTGGATCGTTTTTTGTTCTGGTTTGTGCCCTGTCTCCATCTTATGGCGAGCCAAGTTGGCCTCGAAGAAGAAGACCCCTTCCGATTATCGTGAGCCGGCCACCTCCTAGCAGTTCACGCCAGCCGCCCTTTACCCGGCGACCAACGCCCTCCCTTCCTACCCTACGTCCAACAGCCTTTGCGTCTACTTCGCAACCAGCAGCATCCACGTCCACCCCGCGTCCAACAACCTCTGCGTCTACTCCGCGAACAACACCTTGCTTGCCTAACCCGCAACCAACACCCGTACCTTCAATTTCTAAGAAAAGATGCGGCTGTATCCTTAGTAAGCTACCCCGCTATTTGCCAAATTTTATTAGGCGCCGCCCAGTGTGCTTGCGCCTAAATGAATCGCAGTTGCTCCAAAGGCTCAAAGACGTTGGCGGCTACAACCCGAGGTACGTGGCTATCAACAGAAAAGAGGCCTGCAAATTTACTGACCTCTCTACAGACCTCCAACCCCTACCGCGCAATTTCTCTGGTCCCTTCAAAAATCCACGCGAGAGAAGAAAGCGCATGGTCACCTTAAGTTCAGGATCCGTTTTACGTGGGTGCTGGAGCCGAGGCTCTTTCGTGGATGGCAGCCCCTTAAGGCGTCTGTGTACCGAATGCTCAGCAACCACGCAACTTCCCTCCAATGTTTTCCCTCCATTTATCAATGAAGTCGTCTGCGCCGACAGTGATCATTTCTGCTACCGTCACATAGGACTGTGCATTCAAAAGGTTCTGAAGTTTACTTTTCTTCGACGAACCGGGGAATTCGAGAGAGATGACGACCTTAGCATCTTAGTTGGAGCAGATATGTACGTCGAGAAAACTGAAACTTTCCAACAAGACATCAGGTCATGCTGTGAATGTCGCGTATTTCCATTTGCATTTGGTGGTCGTTAGCTGGTAAGACGGCTGGAATGCTGCGCATGTCGTATCAAGGGATAGTTTTCAATCCATTGTTAGAAACATTAAGTGAGTCATCAAGTGCAAAGCTTTGTCTGAACTACATGCATATTTAAAAACAGGCTAGCACTGTGTAGGTGTCAAAGATACAAGCGTGTAAAGGCTCTAATAGTTAAAATAATGAGGTTAAAAGGGCGGCATTTATAACGGTGTATTCATTAGAGTCTTGTAACTTAGTCTTAAGGACTTTTAACTTTGGACTTAGATAGATCATTATAATCAAGTCAAATAAAACTGAGGTTAGCCTCCTTCTTCAAATTTCCCCTCTGTTCAAATGATGTCTTCGATATATTCAACGATGACCACTTTTGCTACCTTCACATAGGACTGTGCGTTCAAGTGATCAAGTTTACCTTCTTCGAATCACCCGTTTGTTTGAGCAGGATGACGACCGTAGCCGCATTTTGGGGGTTGACGTCTACGTTGAGAAGTTTGAAACCTTTCAACAAGACCGTTAGATCATGTTGTGAATGTCAGAAAAGAACATTTAACTTTGGGGTAAACAGCCAATCTACAAAACTGGCAATTCCTTTTCTTTTAATTTTGAACCACCTTTTAGTTTCCGTATTTAAATTATGTAGTATAAACTGATGCATATATAAAAAAGTATTTAATAAATAAAAAATAAATTCCATTTGGCAATTTTCATTCCGAAGGCTTGAAAAAGTCTGTATATTGGCATCACAGTTGAGCTAAACGCATATGGCTTGAAATTTAAATTTGCGTGTACAAATTCGTTTCTGCGATTTGGTTTGGATATCCGAGAAAAAGAAATTTCGGCAAAGTGAGAACTTGTCAGAAATTCCGAGCCACAAATGGTTAAATTTGGAAAATTTCAAATTTGGGGGGTTAATTTAAACTTTGGTGGCCATTTGGAGTAAATCAAAGGGGATGAAAAAGCGTGAGTAAGTGTGTGCTTGGGTAGGTGCGTACGCATGCGAGCGAGGTTCCGTGCATGCATGCGCGGGTGGTTGATTGTATTCAACAGTGTTATTATCGTTCATTTTTAGTGAATCCTTGAGGCTTTGAAAGACCAGTTTTGTTGGTCTTCAACAGTATTGTACATTGTTAGTAATACTTCAAATTGCCAGGATGTTATGGAATCGCAAATTGGGCTAAATATCCTCAACAAAAGGTTTAGAATTTTGATTCCTCAAAAGAATATGTCATCCTGTCAGCGATATTCCAGATGCGATTGGTAGCACTCATAATTACAGAGGAGTTCAGTAACGGTTCAAAAACGGAAACAAGCAAACACTAAGTAAAGAGACATTACCACAATCGTTTGATGTCATGTTTGTCTCTCTTTCTTCTTCAATAAAGTAGTTATCTCATCTTGTGTATAGCAAGGCAATATTATGACGCAATTGATTATCATTTGAAGAGGAAAGTCGAAAGAAAATGACGTCAGATAATTAAATTGTATGGTGTTTGCGCAACTTATGCAGTTGCGAAAAGAAAGCCTGAAAAAATCAGGCTTGCCGGGATTCGAACCCTGACCTCTGCGATACCGATGCAGCGCTCTAACCAATTGAGCTAACAAGCCAACTGGGAGCTGGTCATTAAATTGGTTCGTAATATACCCGGGAAAGATGAAGATGAAATTATGAATATATGAAATTCATATATTTGAGCTGCGGAATGAAGAAATAAATGTAAAGAAGATCCTCGCAGTTATTAACGCAACTTATGCAGTTGCGAAAAGAAAGCCTGAAAAAATCAGGCTTGCCGGGATTCGAACCCTGACCTCTGCGATACCGATGCAGCGCTCTAACCAATTGAGCTAACAAGCCAACTGGGAGCTGGTCATTAACTTGGTTCGTAATATACCCAGGAAAGATGAAGATGAAATTATGAATATATGAAATTCATATATTTGAACTGGGGAATGAAGAAATAAATGTAAAGAAGATCCTCGCAGTTATTAACGCAACTTATGCAGTTGCGAAAAGAAAGCTCAATTGGTTAGAGCGCTGCATCGGTATCGCAGAGGTCAGGGTCCGAATCCCGGCAAGCCTGATTTTTTCAGGCTTTCTTTTCGCAACTGCATAAGTTGCGTTAATAACTGCGAGGATCTTCTTTACGTTTATTTCTTCATTCCGCAGTTCAAATATATGAATTTCATATATTCATAATTTCATCTTCATCTTTCCCGCGTATATTACGAGCCAATTTAATGACCAGCTCCCAATTGGCTTGTTAGCTCAATTGGTTAGAGCGCTGCACCGGTATCGCAGAGGTCAGGGTTCGAATTCCGGCAAGCCTGATTTTTTCAGGCTTTCTTTTCGCAACTGCATAAGTTGCGTTAATAACTACGAGGATCTTCTTTACATTTATTTCTTCATTCTGCAGTTCAAATATATGAATTTCATATATTCATAATTTCATCTTCATCTTTCCCGGGTATATTACGAACCAATTTAATGACCAGCTCCCAGTTGGCTTGTTAGCTCAATTGGTTAGAGCGCTGCATCGGTATCGCAGAGGTCAGGGTTCGAATCCCGGCAAGCCTGATTTTTTCAGGCTTTCTTTTCGCAACTGCATAAGTTGCGTTAATAACTGCGAGGATCTTCTTTACATTTATTTCTTCATTCCGCAGTTCAAATATACGAATTTCATATATTCATAATTTCATAATTACACTTGTTGCCATGTCCCATCAGTTGCAAAATTTGTTAAAACCTAAAACGGCCTCTGTAATGAAAAACCTCCTGAATTAATGAATTAAATGATCTACCTTCACTGACGCCTATCAGTATCTGTGGAGAATACGGCCCGTTTGATTTCTTCCACGTACACAGACAGACAGATTGTTGATTTTATTTGTAGACTTTTTAATGACTTTGTCACTCTGCTTTATTTTCTAGGACACTACTTTGAACTCATCACTGAAATGCAGGTGTGTATGTCGGCAAA
Organism: Siderastrea siderea; assembly: GCA_964030785.1. Taxonomy (NCBI): domain Eukaryota; kingdom Metazoa; phylum Cnidaria; class Anthozoa; order Scleractinia; family Rhizangiidae; genus Siderastrea; species Siderastrea siderea. Next base: position 65,121,017 of record OZ034968.1, read on the forward strand.
ACTCTAATACAAATTGCTGAATCCCTTGTATTAGTGATTTCTTGGATAGGGAATTCAAATTGTTTCTCCTTTGGATTCCTTCCGGATTCCTCTTTTTCTTAGTTTAATTCCTACCACCTTGAAAAGATATAAAGATTAAGGGGACGCACATATAAGGAGGGGGGGGGGGGGGCACACTCTTTCCTTGAGCCTCACCAGCCAATTTGAAACAAGCACAGGTATATTAACTTTAAAATCTTTTTTGAGTACTGTATGAGTTAAGTAAAGTGTCATATCAGACACATTTCAAGGACACGTCTTGTTAATACCCACAAATAAGCCTTTTTCGGTATTTTTTCAGCAGATTTTTCTGAAAGTAACAGCCTTGATACTTTTAATTTGGTCCTTGGTGCAATCAGTTTTCTCTGCTTCGCTCCCTGAAAGCGAAGAGGAAACGTGGAAAGAATCACAGCCTTGGTTGAGGAGTCACAACGAGCCCCATCATCAACGCCAGCGCCATGGATGGCTTTGGAGAAAGAAACCAAGAACTACCCCCAGTATCACAGAACAACCACCACCAGCAACAACAACAAAACCACCTGGTCCGGAAATTTGCCGAAACCGTACGATAGTTACCCGAGTGCAGGATGAACCCGGCCCCATTGTGTGCTTGCGTAAAAACATCACCGAACTGATGACTCAACTGAAGAGCGTAGGTGGATTTATCAGACGATACACCGCTATACGGGTGATTGACGCTTGCGGATTCCAGGATTTAACTCCCTTCAAGAGCTCTCAGTCCAACTCGACCTCCAACGATGGCCGGCAACTCTTCGAAGCAGTTGAGTAACAGCAAAGGAAAACGCCAAGCTGATCAAATACAATCTGACCTTGAACTCCAGCGTCGCAAGAGGTCCATCCCCACGTCACCAGGCACCCTTCAGCAAAGGTGCCAGGGACGAGGTACAATAATTGATGGCACCAGTGAGCTTCACTTATGTACGGAGTGCGCCGCCACAACGCGCCTTCCAAATGATCGATTCCCAAGGTACATCAATGAAGTGGTTTGTCGCGACAGCGACATGCAGTGTGCTGCTAAGATGGGGATGTGTTTTCAGCGAAGCCTGAAATTGTCATTTTTGCGCTCGACCGGTATGTTCCAGTTCGACGCTTTGTTGAGTGCTGTGGCTGGCAAGACTGTGTACAGGGAAATCTGGGAAGAGTACACTCAAAAGATCAGATCCTGCTGTGAATGTGGGATGTATTCAGCTATTTATAACAAAATCGCTACAAGTGATGACTGAACTTATAAGAGTTCTCGGGCACCTGAAGTAAAAAGCTGCCTTACAGGCATTCAGACCATAATATAATAAACTTTGCAGCACCAGCTGATTTTGTAACTTCGTTAAGGTTTCATCTGCAATCTTTGAGCACGCAAATATATATACACCCGTATAAAACTATGAATCGGATCACAGGAAATTACTGCTCAATCAGGCTCAATACATCTTCGTTTTGAATGTTCACCGACTCTTTGGAGAAGTTACTTTGGAAAAGTTACTTGATCATGCATTTAGACCACCTCTTACAGCACAGTCAACAGGACCTCACCGGAAACGTGCTGCTCAACAGCTTTCATTTTAGTAATCACACCGACAAAAGGGTCAGAGCCACCTTGTACTGCATAATAAAGTTCCACAAGAAATCATAGTACTAGTCAATACTTGCTGGTAATTACTTTCATATGTTCACATTTTTAGGTTATTCATGTCACACAGTCACAAAGCTATACTTGATACTTAATAAAATACTGCAATTTTAGGCGGAATTTCTTAATTGAAACCTGCACACGTCTTGTAGAATTTTGTTCGAGAAAAATCATTTTGTCTTGGGTAACCGTAAAATGGACATCTTAGAAAATCGTCAAATAAGGAGCACATTGCAATGTAAAACACAAACGTTCAATGCAGTTATTTTTAATGGGGACGTTTACGTACTTAGTCATCAACTGCATGGGTCATTTTTACTGTATTATTCTGTCAACTAAGTACCTTGTTTTTCTGTTGAACTTCGGCTGTTCCAGTCAGTATTTCTTACAAGAGCCAGGGATATGCACAATTATTACTGACACAATGTAGCCGTTGCCTATAATAGATGGCGTTTACAATTTGAGTATCGAAAGAAACTCATAGCTTTGGCTTCAGTTTAAGTTCGTTCTTTGACTCTCGCAGATCTTTCAATCGATCAGCCACTTTAGAAACAAAAGAGGGTTGAGAAAGAATTGTTAAAGCAGTTGAGTGAATGATAACAATCACGTCTATAGTCTAATGAAGCACCGCAAAAATGGTCATTCTGCTTAGTTTGAAACTATTAGTAGAGTTTGGAGCAGTTTTCTATCGGAGTGTCGAAAGTCATTTGCATTTGCGTTGGTTTTGCTTTACTTCGCTCTGTGATTGGTTAAAAGAAAAGCGCACGCCATTTGTCAACCAATCAGAGGTAAAACCGAACACCAGTCGTGGCTTGCTTGCGGCATTTTTTCCCGCACTGGAAGCTAGTTTCATGCATTTGCTTCGTGTTCTGATTTTGGTTGATTGTGTTGCTTGTGTCTGTTGTGATTGGTCACAGTAATTACTTTGGTTTGGGGTACGGGGTTTGTATGGATGATGGGGAGGGCATGCACGCGTTCAAGATAGAGACTTCTGTATGGATTTTCACGATTTTTGAAAACTTGTACTTTTTTTTTATTTTTGACTTGCCAAGACTTCTAACTTGATACGCTCTCTCACGTGATAGATCACTTTTTGCAGCCAGTTGATTTTTCGTGATATTTTTTGATTAGTTGACTTTTTACGATATTTTTTATTCAGTCCTAGTCCTCTACTCGGTCTTAACATGATTCATGACGTCTTTGCCGGGGGCGTTTTTCCCGCGCTTGACGCAATATTGTATTTGCTTCAAGCCTTGTTTGATACATTGGGCTGGTGGCATGCTGTGATTAGCTAGACCTATTACCGCTGGTTTTGGTTTTACGACACGCAGTTGAAACCTGCAGATTTCAACAAGCAAACTGTATGAAGCAAAAGTTTTAGTTGTTACAGTAAATTCTGTTCGGTCACCGAATTTAAGCTGGATTAAGTAGAATTCATTTTGAAGATATTTTTTAATATGATAAACTCATCTCCAGGTTAAAGATGCCACTATCTGATTACAAGAGGGGAATAAAAACAGAGAGGAGGAAAAGGATATCCCCCCAGATTGTAACAGGGTGTTAGTTATAAAGAAGTGTCCTTCATTGAAACCTGCAGATATTAACATGAAAAAAAAATAATGAAACGAAAGTTCTACTTGTTACAGTGAATTCTTTTCTGTCATCAGAGCGAACTGGATCAAACAAATTTAATTCATTTTGATGACATCTTGTTAAAGTGGATTCTGATAAATCAATCTTCTAGTTAAAGATGCCACTACTTGTTTGCTAGAAGGAATGGAAAGCGGAGCACAGGAGCTGAAGGGTATTCCCCTAGATTGTAAAAGCTAGTTTAATAGAAATTTCCTTTACGTAAATCTGTTTTATTTTCGTTTTGTTTTTCCTTAATAAACTTCCGCTTTAATATTCCCCGTCATGGAATATGAAATATTGACTTGATCAGTTTGGAAGTGTTTACGTACTGAGCAGGAGTACTGAGCAGGGTATTGAGTAACCAAAGAAACCAGGCTCGTTCGAGCAAGCCCAGATATCACCTAGCAACAAAACTCAAACTGCTCGAAAACATTACTTTGTTTTTTTCCTAAATCTTTAAATCCAGTTTGAGCAGAAGAATATTCCATACTGCTGGGGAATCAACTTTTCATTAGCAAAACGCACAAATAATTATGGGGTTGCATCTTGCATGGAGGCAGGGATTGGATGGCTCGGTGAAACGCAAAATATTTATAGACGCTGGTATGGCGTTATGCAAATCTTGCAAATCAAGTGCTCATAAAAAACGCTGCCCCATCCACAAAATAAAATTAAAAGATTATTACTCATGTCGAATGTGGATTTTTCAAAAGCACTCACTCAACCCTAACCCACGCCTCTTAAATAACGTCACTACTCACCAATGAAAAGAAGAAAACAAAATTCAAATAGAACAAAAAGTGCTTCTTGTCTCTGACAACTACAGAAAAGAAAAAGACATGACTTATATGCAGAATTTAATATAAATTTCAAGTGCATTCAACCCTAAACCACACACGTGCACTCAACAATATGACGTGATGTCCTCTGATTCTTGCTGATAGAATCGAGAATTGAAAGTTGAAAGAGAAAAAAATAAGAAATGATTTAAGAGCGCTTGTCTGTAAAAATCAGACAAAATCAAAATTCCGCGGCAAGGGTGGAAAATTCGATTTCTTTCATATTTTAATGTTAGATAGGTTAGGGTATAACTAAAATCACTGGATACTTTTTTTGGCAAAATATCCTTTTATTTCAAAGAAAAATGCAAATAACGAACTTCCGTTAAAATCGCCATTTGAAGCAGTAAATTATGACATCAATTTGAGGCGTTCGCGTGCAAAAACAAATCCCTCTGTCGTCTTTTAAACACTCAATTTTACTTTTGCAATCTCTCAAGAGCTTCAAAACTGATTTTGGTAGAAACTGCGTTGTTTTTTGTGTTTGAAATAATTTAATTTTGAAAGAATACATTTCTCATCAGGAAAAGTACTTCGTGAATTAAATTATTTTTCACCATGTGCTAAACCTTCAAATCGACTCAGCTTCTGGCTGTTGAATTAAGAAAAGATGTTCTCAGGATTGCTGCAAAAATTTCTTTGGGCAAATGATTGAGAGCGACGCGAGAGCTTTTCAAAGTTCGTTAAAATGCAGGTTGTTTGACCCTTCTTGGCAACATTCCATTCGCGAGTCACGCACATATTTTAGTGTGTTTCGACCCACATGAGATCGAAAACGTCAAACAGAAAAACAAGTCGAAATGCTCTTACCTCATTTGCTGTAGAGGACAGGTCCAGAGGCCATTTCCGAGTGATTCTCTTGCCGTTCGACGTATTTTGGTCCTGTTGATGACATCCAATGAACACCGCCAACTGGGTCAGTGTATTGTAAACGGTCGAACAGCACAACAACAACCTTTCTTCCAAAACGTTCGACATCTTTCTACACTGTGACATCTTACTCAACGGTTCAGTTGCTGGTCAGTGTTGCGTAGTTGGCAATACACAAAAAGGTTTTTATCACCACATGTCGCCGCTAACGTGGCGAGAGTTTTATCTAGCGCCGCGTCACGCAATGCAAATCATCGGAATGGACATTTTACTAGAGGGTAGGGGAAGGGCAAAATCTGCTCTGATTCTTTTTAAACGGCTCAGGGTTCGAGAAATGGGAGGAACTAGTAATGGACCAAAAATACGAAACAAAATTAGTGCTACATTTAGGCACCTCAACCTCCCGTGCCAGAATGCAGAAAAAGTAGTCACCCCTCGGCGTGAGTTGTAGACATGCAAATAACAATGTTCGAACACGAAAATTAGCTAAAAAGGGTACGTGTACTAGCTTAAGTTAAAAACCTCTTCAAAACGTCGAGTCCAGAACATTAAAATCGTTTTTATCAGGGAAATTGCGATGTGACTAACTAGTTTGTGCCTATAGTTTTGGCTTAGAGGGGGGACCTCGGACTTTTTTTTTCACAAATTGCTTCGTTACACAGAAGACGGTTGTTGTTGGTTCCATTTTCTTGTTGTCGGAGTTTGTGGTTACAACACCAGACGAATCAAAAGCTTGAAAACAATTGTTCCCTTACTTTCATGCACCAAGAATACCCAGGCCCGTAGAAGGGGGAGGGAGGGGGGGGGCTCGAGTCCCCAGAAGTTTTGGAAGTTGAAAAAACATTACAATAAATGAGCCAAAAAATATATAATTAAAACGAATTAATGTGCAACGAATAGTCTTAAATGCTGATGCTAAAAGTTCCTTTTATTATTTTACAACCTTTAACAGGGTTTGAAATCTGTTGAGTCACTAGCCACCGGGCAAGTGGGCTTCAAAAATCTACTAGTCCACCGCACATTTCAGTCGCCCAGGTTCCTTACCAATGTCTTTCTTCACCCATATCACCTTGACCCTGGCAGTATAGCTCTACTGTGAAGGACCTTAATGCCTTTAATAGCTAAGCGACTGCTGTGTATTTGCTGCAAGCTTTAAGCTCATCATGTTGTTTTAAAACAAGTCTAAGGAACAAAACTATTTTTATCTCACCAATCGAGTGATAAAAGTTACGTTAACGTTTACGAGAGTTAGGTAAAACAGGTCCGAAATTCGTAGCTTGGCTGTCGAAATGTTTCAATTTTAACAAACCTTGTAACTTTAAGGGTACTTTTTTAAAACTGATGCTATAAATCTGGTGGATGTTGCCAACAACTTTGTCGTCGAAAAAGCAAACAGGAAGCAGCTTTTTGGCAAATTGTCAACGAAGGATGTCCCCAAAAAGGTGTCGTTTTTGACGAAATCGACACAAACTGTGGCATTGTGAACAGAGTTAGTATCTATGTACACGAGTGTGTATTTTGAAGGGGGGGGGGGGGGGGAAGGCTTTGACTAGGCTAATTTGCTCGCAGCATTTATTTCAGCCTTGGTGCGGCCCTGATACCACCAAAAGAGGTGCTACACTACTGGATACCAAAAGTTACAAGTCAGTTTTCACAACGAACGCTTAAATACAATGACGATATGTCCCAGCCATCGTGCAAAACTTGGAATAGTGTCTAGCAGGAAGCTGCAGCACAAGGGGCCTTGTCACGGTAAGGAAACGGGGAGTGGCGAAAAAGTGAAAGAGGACTGGGGAAAAGGGATCTGAATTTATCTTACGCGGGACTGGTTCGCTTGTAAAAGTTGGATCAGGTGAGTTCTATATTCGCTTGTGGACTATCCGAATATTAGCCAGGTTATCGATGGAAGCCTCACTCTCCTCTTCGTCCTCATTAAGGTGTATGTAGAACGTGAAAGAGGTAACAGACGTTTAAGGGCAAGATGCTTGACGTATTTCTGTTATGATATCCTCATATCCATTATGATAAGTATGTTGGCTGCTGTGAGAGATCTCGCTCACTGGGAACCTATCTCAGTAAGATTCGTAAACAGAAATTCAGGAACAGAACCTCATTTTTTGTTACCATGGTTACGTGCCATATTTCACAGTCTTCAAACAGCACTGGCGTGCTGTTAGAAGCCCCACTCATTAGTCAGGACACACTAATGTAGACTAAATTAAACAGCTGACAAGAGAGCACAGTTAAACACTTCGATTGCACCCATTTGTTATGAAGAGAGAACCCTTCCTGTCCAAAACTCCATCCAACCCTTTAACAGCGAGCTGACTTTCACTCGTGATACAACTGTGCCTTGAACCGGTCCTGTGCCAGCTGAGAACCAGCAGACTGACACCAATGATCATAGGTAGAATACCCACTCGTCAATTAACAAAAGGGAGCCCCTTGTAGTTATAGGTTTTCCCCGCATTAAAGTTGGGTCTAGTTAATAATAGCGCCACTTCTGTTGCACCACTCACCTGTAACCATGTCTGTAAGCTTGTACAACGGTTGGAATTGCGTTTCAGACTACTAGGCTAGGGTAGCAAATACAATTTTTAATGGTTGTAACAACACTGGTAATAAGTAAGAAAGACACACAACGCCATTAAAATCACGAATAATCCCTGCAATTAACACTGTATGTTATTTTACTTCACCTCAAAGGTTTTGCCCTTCCCCTACCCCCTAAAATGCCTTTGATACGCATTGCGTGACAAACCAAATACGCACGCGGCGCCATTCACGTTTGGTCCCAATTTGGCAGTCAAATCTGATAATGCTTTTGTGCACTGAAAACTGAGCAACACTCGTATTAAATCAACTGAACCGTTGAGTAAGATGTCACAGTGTAGAAAGATGTCGAACGTTTTGGAAGAAAGGTTGTTGTTGAGCTGTTCGACCGTTTACAATACACTGACCCAGTTGGCGGTGTTCATTGGATGTCATCAACAGGACCAAAATACGTCGAACGGCAAGAGAATCACTCGGAAATGGCCTCTGGACCTGTCCTCTACAGCAAATGAGGTAAGAGCATTTCGAACTGTTTTTCTGTTTGACGTTTTCGATCTCATATGGGTCGAAACACATTAAAATATGTGCGTGACTCGCGAATGGAATGAAGGGTCAAACAACCTGCATTTTAACGAACTTTGAAAAGCTCTCGCGTCGCTCTCAATCATTCGCCCAAAGAAATTTTTGCAGCAATCCTGAGAACATCTTTTCTTAATTCAACAGCCAGAAGCTGAATCGATTTGAAGGTTTAGCACATGGTGAAAAATAATTTAATTCACGAAGTACTTTTCCTGATGAGAAATGTATACTTTGAAAATTAAATTATTTCAAACACAAAGAACAACGCAGTTTCTACCAAAATCAGTTTTGAAGCTCTTGAGAGATTGCAAAAGTAAAATTGAGTGTTTAAAAGACGACAGAGGGATTTGTTTTTGCACGCGAACTTCTCAAATTGATGACATAATTTACTGCTTCAAATGGCGATTTTAACGGAAGTTCGTTATTTGCATTTTTCTTTGAAATAAAAGGATATTTTGCCAAAAAAAGTATCCAGTGATTTTAGTTATACCCTAACCTATCTAACATTAAAATATGAAAGAAATCGAATTTTCCACCCTTGCCGCGTTATGTTTGATTTTTACAGACAGGCGCTCTTAAATCCAAGACATTTTAGTTGTTTTGTATAGGTCTTCCGAATATACCAGATTTGTTTAATTGACTTATTTTGATCGCTGTTTGCGTCATCTGTTTTGACAAAATTGCAGTTAAAGCGTCAACTGTAAGTGGAAACGCTTGTAACACCTATTATGGAAGACAAAATCTCTTTGTTCCAAACTTGCTTCGTCGTCAAAAGTTTGATCTTAACTTTTTCCGCTTTGGGGGTTTAAATTGGCTGATTTTTGCAGACTAGGACTCTGTACAAAGCGAAGGCCTTGAGAAGCGACAACTGGAGGTAAAGAAGCCGGAGCAAGAGGTAGGAACTGTGTTGAATAGAATCGAAAAAGTTTGCAGTGACTACAGTGTCGTAAACTATTGTTAGCTAAGAATGTACTGATGAGTTGAAAATTTAAAAGGGTTTATAAGCTTAGCGGAAAACAGTACAGGAAACTGCAGAAAACAGCGCAAAAAAAGAACTGCTTAACAGTTTCACTATGAATTGAGTAGTCACACCTAAGTTTTATCAGATAGAACCACCTTGCTCAGCATAACAAAAAGAACCACCGGAAATTACTATACTCAACAGCCTTCACTTGAATTGTCACACTTTAGGATTTCATATACCTATTCAGCAGTACGACCTTTCTTAAATGTACAGCATATAAAACGGCAAGAAACGGAGTACTCCCGACGTCTTGCTAGCGCTTTTTTGCTTTCTTCAGTTGAATGCAACTTTGTATTGACTAAAAAGTTACTGCGAGACAACAGAAATGTACTGACCAATAACTTGCATGGTTACGCTTAAAGAATTTATCCACAGACTCAAAAGTGAGAACCATCTTATACGACATCAGAAACCGATCACCAAAAGACAGTACTTCTCAATAGCTTTAATGTGAATGACAACACCTTAGGACGTCACAGACCTAAAATGTATAACTACCTTGTACAGCGTTAAAAGCACAAGAAAGTATTGCCCACTATTATCTCGGCAGTAGCGTTCACCCAAGTCAATGATCGACACAAAAGTAGAGTAACCGTGTACAGTCAATGATATAAAGAGCTTAGCTTTGTGTCTTGTAGATATTGTCAGACTGGAATGCGATAAAGAATACAAAAACAGAAATTAAAAAAGTTGACCAAATGACCGTGACGATTTGTACGTCACTTTTTTGGGTCGACTAATCAGTGGGAAATTTTTGTCATTGCGTATTGATTAGAAAGAATAAAAATTTCATTTCTGGAAGCTTTTAAGATGCTCGTTAAGAAGAAAAAACAAACGAAAATATACATTGGGTGTTAGTTTGTCAAGAAAGCATACTTTCGTCGACCAGTACTCAAAAACGCTTCGTTTGTGGTAAACTTTCTAGTGATGAAGTCTCTTAATTGTTATGAATTTACCCTTTCATTCACAGGGGAAACTGGTCAACTGAACACAAGAACAAAAATAATCCCCAGTTTTATTTTGTGAACTAATAAAAATAATAAGCAAACAAACAGGGACATGCAGAGGAAGAAGGCACTGACCATGGCATGGTCTTTCACCTGAGTGATGACAACGTGAGATTTCGTCCTCAGACTACAATGTAACAATCTTATATCTGCGAATCAATGTTTGGTTGTGAATCGAAGTAAATGGATTTGGAAACTGTAAACGAAGGTCTTTTCGTCACAACAAACAAGGAAACATTCACCCCGAAAACGCAGATCATACTTTTCAGAATATTGTCATCATAACTGATACGACGTATCGGCCATTGTTCAACAATGGTAACCCGCATTTCGGTTGTCCTTGTTTGTTTATCCCTGTTTCGGTTGTATCTTTGCAAAACACTGCATAATGAAAGAATTACAGAAAACAGTGCCCAACGTTTAAGAACTCATATTGCGTCATACATTTGTTTTCTTTGTTTAACAGGACTGATACAGCTTGAGTAGTAATAAAATTTGTTTGTCAGAATTGTTTACACGGCTTGTAGCCCGGCAACTTCTGTCTTTTGTTTTTGTTAGCAACTTGTAACAAATAATTATGAACAAATACTAACTAATACTAATTTGTTACTTCTAGAGCTCTTTATGCTAAGGCTCAAAAGCGCTAAACCAGTTAACGAGAAATATAAACCATAAAATAATTAAAAACGAAAACAGATGAACAACAGGCATCTCAAGTGTTCCGTGTCCATTTCCGTCTCCGCACGGTCCTTTTCATGTTCTTTGGATTCCAATCTGTTAGGAGTTGTTGCCATGGAAACTCAATGTCAAATTGTTAGAAGAACCTCAAAACTGAAATCGGGAATAACCTTCGATAGACCTTCTAATTAGGGGTCAGGAGAGGGTAATAGGAGTGGAAAAGGATTTCTGTTAGTTGCTGAATGATATATGAGAATTTTCTAATTTGCAGTTGCCGAAAAAACAGTAACAGCAACAACACTCGGAAACAAAAGACACCAGCAGGATAGTAACGACGAGAATTCATGGAGCTCAAACTGACGGTAAGACCCTGGTTGCAAGACTTATTGTAATGATTTAATGATCATGAAAATGAATTTTGTGCTTTGCCGCAGTGAAGCTCAACATCAAAGGTTCTGTTTACTGAGTGTCAACTGTAATAGAAGGTGAACTTCAAATGAATAAACTGGAGACTGGAAAACAATTATGTATTAGGCGAAATTTTCTTTGAACAATCAGGCATGGCGGAATGTGTTGTGGGCTGTGATTGGTGCATTTGCTTATGGAATTGATCGGTATTAACTCGTGACCAGTAACCCGGAGGTGACCCTTGAAATATTAGCATGGAGATTGAGTGGTAGTTTAGATCTCGACCTATCAACCAAACTGAACAAGGGTGTTCAGCAGGGCTCGTAACTCCATTTCAGTCAATAATGGGCGATTTTCACAACCAAATATCTTTTCCTTTTTTCAGGCCAAAATAGCAAAATTCTGTAACCTATTTCATGGCAGTAGGCATGCAACATATGCCCTGTTTCAGACCGCAATGGGGAAAATCTAAACCCTGTTTAGACTATACTAAAACAAAGACCAGTGGCACTTATACAACTCAAGATATAACAGTTTTTGTTATTTCACGTTTTTTGTTCCCTTGCCTTTCAGATACTGCTCCTTGGATCGTTTTTTGTTCTGGTTTGTGCCCTGTCTCCATCTTATGGCGAGCCAAGTTGGCCTCGAAGAAGAAGACCCCTTCCAATTATCGTGAGCCGGCCACCTCCTAGCAGTTCACGCCAGCCGCCCTTTACCCGGCGACCAACGCCCTCCCTTCCTACCCTGCGTCCAACAGCCTTTGCGTCTACTTCGCAACCAGCAGCATCCACGTCCACTCCGCGTCCAACAACCTCCTCGTCTACTCCGCGCACAACACCTTGCTTGCCTAACCCGCGACCAACACCCGTACCTTCAATTCCTAAGAAAAGATGCGGCTGTATCCTTAGTAAGCTACCCCGCTATTTGAAAAGTTTTATTAGGCGCCGCCCAGTGTGCTTGCACCTAAATGAATCGCAGTTGCTCCAAAGGCTCAAAGACGTTGGCGGCTACAACCCGAGGTACGTGGCTATCAACAGAAAAGAGGCCTGCAAATTTACTGACCTCTCTACAGACCTCCAACCCCTACCGCGCAATTTCTCTGGTCCCTTCAAAAATCCACGGGAGAGAAGAAAGCGCATGGTCACCTTAAGTTCAGGATCCGTTTTACGTGGGTGCTGGAGCCGAGGCTCTTTCGTGGATGGCAGCCCCTTAAGGCGTCTGTGTACCGAATGCTCAGCAACCACCCAACTTCCCTCCAATGTTTTCCCGCCATTTATCAATGAAGTCCTCTGCGCCGACAATGATCATTTCTGCTACCGTCACATAGGACTGTGCATTCAAAAGGTTCTGAAGTTTACTTTTCTTCGACGAACCGGGGAATTCGAGAGAGATGACGACCTTAGCATCTTAGTTGGAGCAGATGTGTACGTCGAGAAAACTGAAACTTTCCAACAAGACATCAGGTCATGCTGTGAATGTCGCGTATTTCCATTTGCATTTGGTGGTCGTTAGCTGGTAAGACGGCTGGAATGCTGCGCATGTCGTATCAAGGGATAGTTTTCAATCCATTGTTAGAAACATTAAGTGAGTCATCAAGTGCAAAGCTTTGTCTGAACTACATGCATATTTCAAAACAGGCTAGCACTGTGTAGGTGTCAAAGATACAAGCGTGTAAAGGCTCTAATAGTTAAAATAATGAGGTTAAAAGGGCGGCATTTATAACGGTGTATTCATTAGAATCTTGTAACTTAGTCTTAAGGACTTTTAACTTTGGAGTTAGATAGATCATTATAATCAAGTCAAATAAAACTGAGGTTAGCCTCCTTCTTCAAATTTCCCCTCTGTTCAAATGATATCTTCGATATATTCGACGATGACCACTTTTGGTACTTTCACATAGGACTGTGCGTTCAAGTGATCAAGTCTACCTTCTTCGAATCACTCGTTTGTTTGAGCAGGATGACGACCGTAGCCGCATTTTGGGGGTAGACGTCTACGTTGAGAAGTTTGAAACCTTTCAACAAGACCGTCAGATCATGTTGTGAATGTCGGAAAAGAACATTTAACATTGGGGTAAACAGCCGATCTACAAAACTGGCTATTCCTTTTCTTTTAATTTTGAACCACCTTTTAGTTTCCGTATTTAAATTATGTAGTATAAACTGATGCATATCTAAAACAGTATTTAATAAATAAAAAATAAATTCCATTTGGCAATTTTCATTCCGAAGGCTTGAAAAAGTCTGCATATTGGCATCATAGTTGAGCTAAACGCATATGGCATGAAATTTAAATTTGCGTGTACAAATTCGTTTCTGCGATTTGGCTTGGATATCCGAGAAAAAGAAATTTCGGCAAAGTGAGAACTTGTCAGAAATTCCGAGCCACAAATGGTTAAATTTGGAAAATTTCAAATTTGGGGGGTTAATTTAAACTTTGGTGGCCATTTGGAGTAAATCAAAGGGGATGAAAAAGCGTGAGTAAGTGTGTGCTTGCGTAGGCGCGAACGCATGCGAGCAAGGTTCCGTGAGTGCATGCGCGGGTGGTTGATTGTATTCAACAGTGTTATTATCGTTCATTTTTAGTGAATCCTTGGGGCTTTGAAAGACGAATTTTGTTGGTCTTGAACAGTACTGTACATTGTTAGAAATACTTCAAATTGCCAGGATGTTATGGAATCGCAAATTGGGCTAAATATCCTCAACAAAAGGTTTAGAATTTTGATTCCTCAAAAGAATATGTCATCCTGTCAGCGATATTCCAGATGCGATTGGTAGCATTCATAATTACAGAGGAGTTCAGTAACGGTTCAAAAACGGAAACAAGCAAACACTAAGTAAAGAGACATTACCACAATCGTTTGATGTCATGTTTGTCTCTCTTTCTTCTTCAATAAAGTAGTTATCTCATCTTGTGTATAGCAAGGCAATATTATGACGCAATTGATTATCATTTGAAGAGGAAAGTCAAAGGAAAATGACGTCAGATAAATAAATTGTATGGTCTTTGTTTTTTAACTAATATTTACTACTGGGTGATGATCTCGAGAACCTTAGAAGTGATAGTTGACAAGGATTTCGCGGTCGATTATTTGTAGGTTTTTCTTTTGTAACTAAATAATGTTTTCGTGTTCCGGTACTTTGCGCTTTATATTTTTTGTTAAACGTTTAAGAAAGACTTCTTATCGTGGCCTAAGTCTTCACAGTTCACAGGTACCTTCAGTAGATCACAAAAGATATATAATGTTTTGGTTTAGAACTCACAGTCTCTAAAAACGAAAAAGGTGTTTGTCAGTTGCAATTATAATATTTACACTTGTTGCCATGTCCCATCAGTTGCAAAATTTGTTAAAACCTAAAACGGCCTCTGTAATAAAAAATCTCCTGAATTAATTAATCAAATGAGCTACCTTCACTGACGCCTATCAGTATCTGTAGAGAATACGGCCCGTTTGATTTGTTCCACGTACACAGAAAGACAGATTGTTGATTTTATTTTTAGACTTTTTAATGACTTTGTCACTCTGCTTTATCTTCTAGGACACTACTTTGAACTCATCACTGAAATGCAGGTGTGTATGTCGGCAAAACTCTTATACAAATTGCTGAATCCCTTGTATTAGTGATTTCTTAGATAGGGAATTCAAATTGTTTCTCCTTTGGATTCCTTCCGGATTCCTCTTTTTCTTAGTTTAATTCCTACCACCTTGAAAAGATATAAAGATTAAGGGGACGCACATATAAGGAGGGGGGGGGGGGGGCACACTCTTTCCTTGAGCCTCACCAGCCAATTTGAAACAAGCACAGGTATATTAACTTTAATATCTTTTTTGAGTACTGTATGACTTAAGTAAAGTGTCATATCGGACACACTTGAAGGACACGTCTTGTTAATACCCACAAATAAGCCTTTTTGGTATTTTTTCAGCAGATTTTTCTGAGAGTAACAGCCTTGATACTTTTAATTTGGTCCTTGGTGCAATCAGTTTTCTCGGCTTCGCTCCCTGAAAGCGAAGAGGAAACGTGGGGAGAATCACAGCCTTGGTTAAGGAGTCACACCGAGCACCATCATCAACACCAGCGCCATGGATGGTTTTGGAGAAAGAAACCAAGAACTACCCCCAGTTTCACAGAACAACCACCACCAGCAACAACAACAAAACCACCTGGTCCGGAAATTTGCCGAAACCGTACGATAGTTACCCGAGTGCAGGATGAACCCAGCCCCATTGTGTGCTTGCGTAAAAACATCACCGAACTGATGACTCAACTGAAGAGCGTACGCTGTAGGTGGATTTATCAGACGATACACCGCTATACGGGTGATTGACGCTTGCGGATTCCAGGATTTAACTCCCTTCAAGAGCTCTACTCCAACTCGACCTCCAACGATGGCCGGCAACTCTTCGAAGCAGTTGAGTAACAGCAAAGGAAAACGCCAAGCTGATCAAATACAATCTGACGTTGAACTCCAGCGTCGCAAGAGGTCCATCCACACGTCACCAGGCACCCTTTTGCGAGGGTGCCAGGGACGAGGTACAATAATTGATGGCACCAGTGAGCATCGCTCATGTACGGAGTGCGCCGCCACAACTCGCCTTCCAAATGATCGATTCCCAAGGTACATCAATGAAGTGGTTTGTCGCGACAGCGACATGCAGTGTGCTGCTAAGATGGGGATGTGTTTTCAGCGAAGCCTGAAATTGTCATTTTTGCGCTCGACCGGTATGTTCCAGTTCGACGCTTTGTTGAGCGCTGTGACTGGCAAGGCTGTGTATAAGGAAATCTGGGAAGAGTACACTCAAGAGATCAGATCCTGCTGTGAATGTGGGATGTATTCAGCTATTTATAACAAGATAGCTACAAGTGATGATTGAACTAATAAGAGTTCTCGGGCACCTGAAGTAAAAAGCTGCCTTATAGGCATGACCAACTTTCAATTTAGACCATAATATAATAAGCTTTGCAGCACCAGCTGATTTTGAAACTTCGTTAAGGTTTCATCTGCAATCTTTGAGCACGCAAAAGATATATACACCCGTATAAAACATAATGAATCAGATCACAGGAATTACTGCTCAATCAGGCTCAATACATCTTCGTTTTGAATGTTCACCAACTCTTTGGAGAAGTTACTTTGGAAAAGTTACTTGATGATGCATTTAGACCACCTTGTACAGCACAGTCAACAGGACCTCACCAGAAACGTGCTGCTGAACAGCTTTCACTTTAGTAATCACACCGACAAAAGGGTCAGAGCCACCTTGTACTGCATAATAAGGTTCCACAAGAAATCATAGTAGTAGTCAATACTTGCTGGTAATTACTTTCATATGTTCACATTTTTAGGTTATTCATGTCACACAGTCACAAAGCTATACTTTATACTTAATAAAATACTGCAATTTTAGGCGGAATTTCTTAATTGAAACCTGCACATGCCTTGTAGAATTTTGTTCGAGAAAAATCATTTTGTCTTGGGTAACCGTAAAATGGACATCTTAGAAAAACGTCAAAGTAGGAGC
This sequence comes from Siderastrea siderea, assembly GCA_964030785.1. Classification (NCBI taxonomy): domain Eukaryota; kingdom Metazoa; phylum Cnidaria; class Anthozoa; order Scleractinia; family Rhizangiidae; genus Siderastrea; species Siderastrea siderea. Next base: position 65,137,818 of record OZ034968.1, read on the forward strand.
ACATTGAAATGTAAAACACAAACGTTCAATGCAGTTATTTTTAATGGGGACGTTTACGTTCTTAGTCATCAACTGCATGGGTCATTTTTACTGTATTATTCTGTCAACTTGTTCTGCTGTTGAATTGCGGCTGTTCCAGTCAGTATTTCATACAAGAGCCAGGGATATGCACAATTATTACTGAGACAATGTAACCGTTGCCTATAATAGATGGCGTTTACAATTTGAGTATCGAAAGAAACTCATAGCTTTGGCTTCAGTTTAAGTTCGTTCTTTGACTTTCGCAGATCTTTCAATCGATCAGACACTTTAGAAACAAAAGAGGGTTGAGAATGAATTGTTAAAGCAGTTGAGTGAATGATAACAATCACGTCTATAGTCTGATGAAGCACCGCAAAAATGGTAATTCTGCTTAGTTTGAAACTAATTAGTAGAGTTTGGAGCATTTTTCTATCGGAGTGTCGGTCATTTGCGTTGGGTTTGCTTTACTTTGCTCTGTGATTGGTTAAAAGAAAAGAGCGCGCCATTTGTCAACCAGGGGTAAAACCGAACACCAGTCGTGGCTTGCTTGCGGCATTTTTTCCCGCGCTGGAAGCCAGTTTCATGCATTTGCTTCGTGTTCTGATTGGTTAATTGTGTTGCTTGCGTCTGTTGTGATTGGTCACAGCAATTACTTTGGTTGGGGTTACTGGGTTTGTATGGATGATGGGGAGGGCATGCGTTCAAGATAGAGACTTCTCTATGGATTTTCACGATTTTTGAAAACTTGTACTTTTTTATTTTTGACTTGCCAAGACTTCTAACTTGATATGCTCTCTCACGTGAGAGATCACTTTTTGCAGCCAGTTGATTTTTGGTGATATTTTTTGTTTAGTTGACTTTTTGCGATATTTTTTATTCAGTCCTAGTCCTCTACGCGGTCTTAACATGATTCATGACGTCTTTGCCGCAGGCGTTTTTCCCGCGCTTGACGCAATATTGCATTTGCTTCAAGCCTTGTTTGATACATTGGGCTGGTGGCATGCTGTGATTAGCTAGACCTATTACCGCTGGTTTTGGTTTTACGACACGCAGTTGAAACCTGCAGATTTCAACAAGCAAACGGTATGAAACAAAAGTTCTATTTGTTACTTAGTTCTTATTAACCGAGCGGGAGGTCTGTATGGGAGAATCTTGACCGAGGTCGCCAGTACAGACCGAACGCAGTGAGGTCTGTACCAGCGACCGAGGTCAAGATTCTTCCATACAGACCGACCTAGCTCGGTTAATAAGATGTTTATTATATGGCCAAACAAGAAATCAAAAGGACAAAAAATAAACATTTCTTTTTTTCCCTGCGCGGGCTCAAGCATTTAGCTGGCTTACTTCTGTCACTAGTCTCCAGTCCAAACGGGACAAAAGTCCAGCTTTGTACAAACTTCGTCAATGAACGAAGACAAAATAACCGTTCTTTTTCATATGGGCTCAATGAAAAAGCTTGTGGTTAAACAACAATTTATGGAAAGCGACGAAAGGTGCAACGAATTTTAATCCATCGATCAGCGATCAGTTCTCATTTAGCCTTGCGATCTTCGACTGATCACCACAAAAAACGTTGCTGTTGAATGTGCAGCGTTCGAACTTGTCAATATGCGCTCCGGCAAAAATTGCCTGAGGCTGGATTTGTTGGACTTTGAAGACATTTTGATGTGTTGTAGTGGAAGCACTGACTTGGTTTTCTTCGGACTGAGCGGATGTACCTGGCCCACGATTCAAGACAGGAGACATTTATCGCTGTCGCTTCAGAGATGCTGAATGTAGCTGTCGAGCGTTTTCAAATTTTTATCACCGCTAAGCTGTGCAACGAATTTTGGCTGAACGTCTGCTTCGAGGAGTCGTCCAACACTGGTTCTCCTAACGGAGTGATTAGAAATCTTCTTCTTGTTTGTGTCATCGAGTTTGGCTTAATGTATACACGGTTCGTACTCGGTGTCATCTTGTTTTGCGAACCGAGATGAAAAATTTGGACAAAAGAAGGACGAGCTCTTTGGCAGGTATGTTTACAATTGCTCTAGACTCTTTCAGTAACTCACAAAATTTCGTCCATGTGTTTAAGTCGCTCTTAGTTTTGTACTGAGTGTTTCTGGATTTCTGCGCTTGCAAAAGCTTCTCAATACCGACTTCATCTTCGCGCGTAGCTTCCTCGGCTGAACTCAAATTGCCAACGTTTGCTCATTCTCTTTACTTGCTAAATTTCCTCGCTGTCTACTGGTTCTTCCATTTAGTATTTCTAACAGGAACAAGCCAATTTGTTCGTACTTTTTTGTTTGTAACTTTTTGAGGGCAAATGTTAGAACGACATCGGTCTAGATGCCGGTCTAGATGGGAAAATCTAGACCGCGGTCAATATCGATTTTAGCCAATCAAATTCTTCTATTTGGTTGCTTCCAGTCCTTTTGAGACACGGCCATATAATAAAGTAAATTCTGTTCTGTCACCGAATTGAAGCTGGATTAAGTACAATTCATTTTGAAGATATGTTTTAATATGATAAACTCATCTCCAGGTTAAAGATGCCACTATCTGATTACAAGAGGGGAATAAAAACAGAGAGCAGGGAAAGAGTATCCCCCCAGATTGTAACAGGGTGTTAGTTATGAAGAAGTGTCCTTCATTGAAACCTGGAGATATTAACATGAGAAAAAAAAATAATGAAACGAAAATTCTACTTGTTACAGTGAATTCTTTTCTGTCATCAGAGCGAACTGGATCAAACAAATTTAATTCATTTTGATGACATTTTGTTAAAGTGGATTCTGATAAATCAATCTTCTAGTTAAAGATGCCACTACTTGTTTGCTAGAAGGAATGGAAAGCGGAGCACAGGAGCTGAAGGGTATTCCCCTAGATCGTAAAAGCTAGTTAATAGAAATTTCCTTTACGTAAATCTGTTTTATTTTCGTTTTGTTTTTTCTTAATAAACTTCCGCTTTAATATTCCCCGTCATGGAATATGAAATATTGACTTGATCAGTTTGGAAGTGTTTACTGAGTAACCAAAGAAACCAGGCTCGTTCGAGCAAGCCCAGATATCGCCTAGCAACAAAACTCAAACTGCTCGAAAACATTACTTTGTTTTTTTCCTAAATTTTTAAATCCAGTTTGAGCAGAAAAATATTCCATACTGCTGGGGAATCAACTTTTCATTAGCAAAACGCACAAATAATTATGGGAGTTGCATTTTGCATGGAGGCCAAGACTTGATGGCTCGGTGAAACGCAAAAAATTTATAGACGGTGGTATGGCGTTATGCAAATCTTGCAATCAAGTGCTCATAAAAAACGCTGCCCCATCCACAAAATAAAATTAAAAGATTATTACTCATGTCGAAAGTGGATTTTTCAAAAGCACTCACTCAACCCTAACCCACGCCTCTTAAATAACGTCACTACTCACCAATGAAAAGAAGAAAACAAAATTCAAATAGAACAAAAAGTGCTTCTTGTCTCTGACAACTACAGAAAAGAAAAAGACCTGACTTATATGCAGAATTTAATATAAATTTCAAGTGCATTCAACCCTAAACCACACACGTGCACTCAACAATATGACGTGATGTCCTCTGATTCTTGCTGATAGAATCGAGAATTGAAAGTTGAAAGAGAAAAAAATAAGAAATGATTTAAATCCAAGACATTTTAGTTGTTTTGTATAAGTCTTCTGAATACACCAGATTTGTTTAATTGACTTATTTTGATCGCTGTTTGCGTCATCTGTTTTGACAAAATTAATTGCAGTCAAATCGTCAACTGTAAGCGGAAACGCTTGTAACACCTATTATGGAAGTCAAAATCTCTTTGTTCCAAACTTGCTTCGTCGTCAAAAGTTTAAACTTAACTATTTCCGCTTTGGGGGTTTAAATTGGCTGATTTTTGCAGACTAGGACTCCGGCTATACAGAGCGAAGGCCTTGAGAAGCGACAACTGAAGGTAAAGAGGCCGGAGCAAGAGGTAGGAACTGTGTTGAATAGAATCGAAAAAGTTTGCAGTGAGTGTCGTAAACTATTGTTAGCTGAGAATGTACTGATGAGTTGAAAATTTAAAAGGGTTCATAAGCTTAGGGGAAAACAGAACAGGAAACTGCAGAAAACAGCGGAAAAAAGAACTGCTTAACAGTTTCACTATGAATTGAGTAGTCACACCTAAGTTTTATCACATAGAATCACCTTGTTCAGCATAACAAAAAGAACCACCGGAAATTACTATACTCAACAGCCTTCACTTGAATTGTCACACTTTAGGATTTCATATACCTATTCAGCAGTAAGACCTTTCTTAAATGTACAGCATATGAAACGGCAAGAAACGGAGTACTCCCAACGTCTTGCTAGCGCTTTTTTGCTTTCTTCATTTAAATGCAACTTTCTATTGACTAAAAAGTTACGGCGAGACAACAGAAATGTACTGACCAATAACTTGCATGCTTACGCTTAAAGAACTTATCCACAGACTCAAAAGTGAGAATTACCTTATACGACATCAGAAACCGAACACCAAAGGACAGTACTTCTCGGTAGCTTTAATGTGAATGACGACGCCTTAGGACGTCACAGACCTAAAATGTATAACTCAGATAACTACCTTGTACAGCGTTAAAAGCACAAGAAAGTATTGCTCACTATTATCTCGGCAGTAGCGTTCACCCAAGTCAATGATCGACACAAAAGTAGAGTAACTGTGTACAGTCAATGATATAAAGAGCTTAGCTTTGTGTCTTGTTGATATTGTCAGACTGGAATGCGATAAATAATACAAAAATAGAAATTAAAAAAAGTTGATCAAATGACCGTGACGATTTGTACGTCACTTTTTTGGGTCGACTAATCAGTGTGAAATTTTTGTCATTGCGTATTGATTAGAAAGAATAAAAATTTCATTTCTGGAAGCTTTTAAGATGCTCGTTAACAAGAAAAAACAAATAAACAAATACATTGGATGTTAGTTTGTCAAGAAAGCATATTTTTGTCGACCAGTACTGAAAAACGCGTCGTTTGTGGTAAACTTTCTAGTGATGAAGTCTCTTAATTGTTATGAATTTACCCTTTCATTCACAGGGGAAACTGGTCAACTGAACACAAGAACAAAAATAATCCCCAGTTTTATTTTGTGAACTAATAAAAATAATAAGCAAACAAACAGGGACATGCAGAGGAAGAAGGCACTGACCATAGCATGGTCTTTCACCTGAGTGATGACAACGTGAGATTTCGTCCTCAGACTAAAATGTAACAATCTTATATCTGCGAATCAATGTTTGGTTGCGAAACGAAGTAAATGGATTTGGAAACTGTAAACGAAGGTCTTTTCGTCACAACAAACAAGGAAACATTCACCCCGAAAACGCAGGTCATACTTTTCAGAATAGTGTCATCATAACTGATACGACGTATCGGCCATTGTTGCAACCCGCATTTCGGTTGTCCTTGTTTGTTTATCCCTGTTTCGGTTGTATCTTTGCAAAACACTGCATAATGAAAGAATTACAGAAAACAGTGCCCAACGTTAAAGAACTCATATTGCGTCATACATTTGTTTTCTTTGTTTAACAGGACTGATACAGCTTGAGTAGTAATAAAATTTGTTTGCCAGAATTGTTTACACAGCTTGTAGCCCGGCAACTTCTGTCTTTTGTTTTTGTTAGCAACTTGTATCAAATAATCATGAACAAATTATGCAATACTAACTAATACTAATTTGTTATTTCTAGAGCTCTTTATACTAAGGCTTTAAAGCCCTTAAACAGTTAACAAGAAATATAAATCATAAAATAATTAAAAACGAATACAGATGAACAACAGGCATCTCAAGTGTTCCGTGTCCATTTCCATCTCCGCACGGTCCTTTTCATGTTCTTTGGATTCCAATCTGTTGGGAGTTGTTGCCATGGAAACTCAATGTCAAATTGTTAGAAGAACCTAAAAACTGAAATCGGGAAATAACCCTCGATAGACCTTCTAATTAGGGGTCAGGAGAGGGCAATAGGAGTGGAAAAGGATTTCTGTTAGTTGCTGAATGATATATGAGAATTTTCTAATTTGCAGTTGCCGTAAAAACAGTAACAGCAACAACACTCGGAAACAAAAGACACCAGCAGGATAGTGACGACGAGAATTCATGGAGCTCAAACTGACGGTAAGACCCTGGTCGCAAGACTCATTGTAATGATTTAATGATCATGAAAAAGAATTTTGTGTTTTGCCGTAGTGAAGCTCAACATCAAAGGTTCTGTTTACTGAGTGTCAACTTTAACAGAAGGTGAACTTCAAATGAATAAACTGGAGACTGGAAAACAATTATGTATTAGGCGAAATTTGCTTTGAACAATCAGGCATGGCGGAATGTGTTGTGGGCTGCGATTGGTGCATTTGCTTATGGAATTGATCGGTATTGACTCGTGACCAGTAACCCGGAGGTGACCCTTGAAATATTAGCATGGAGATTGAGTGGTAGTTTAGATCTCGACCTATAAACCAAAGTGAACTAGGGGGTGTTCAGCAGGGCTCGTAACTCCATTTCAGTCAATAATGGGTGATTTTCACAACCAAATATCTTTTCCTTTTTTCAGGCCAAAATAGCAAAACTCTGTAACCTATTTCATGGCAGTAGGCAACATATGCCCTGTTTCAGACCGCAATGGGGAAAATCTAAACCCTGTTTAGACTATACTAAAACAAAGACCAGTGGCACTTATACAACTCAAGATATAACAGTTTTTGTTATTTCACGTTTTTTGTTCCCTTGCCTTTCAGATACTGCTCCTTGGATCGTTTTTTGTTCTGGTTTGTGCCCTGTCTCCATCTTATGGCGAGCCAAGTTGGCCTCGAAGAAGAAGACCCCTTCCGATTATCGTGAGCCGGCCACCTCCTAGCAGTTCACGCCAGCCGCCCTTTACCCGGCGACCAACGCCCTCTCTTCCTACGCTGCGTCCAACAGCCTTTGCGTCTACTTCGCAACCAACAGCATCCACGTCCACCCCGCGTCCAACAACCTCCGCGTCTACTCCGCGAACAACACCTTGCTTGCCTAACCCGCAACCAACACCGGTACCTTCAATTCCTAAGAAAAGATGCGGCTGTATCCTTAGTAAGCTACCCCGCTATTTGAAAAATTTTATTACGCGCCGCCCAGTGTGCTTGCGCCTGAATGAATCCCAGTTGCTCCAAAGGCTCAAAGACGTTGGCGGCTACAACCCGAGGTACGTGGCTATCAACAGAAAAGAGGCCTGCAAATTTACCGACCTCTCTACAGACCTCCAACCCCTACCGCGCAATTTCTCTGGTCCCTTTAAAAATCCACGGGAGAGAAGAAAGCGCATGGTCACCTTAAGTTCAGGATCCGTTTTACGTGGGTGCTGGAGCCGAGGCTCTTTCGTGGATGGCAGCCCCTTAAGGCGTCTGTGTACCGAATGCTCAGCAACCACCCAACTTCCCTCCAATGTTTTCCCGCCATTTATCAATGAAGTCCTCTGCGCCGACAATGATCATTTCTGCTACCGTCACATAGGACTGTGCATTCAAAAGGTTCTGAAGTTTACTTTTCTTCGACGAACCGGGGAATTCGAGAGAGATGACGACCTTAGCATCTTAGTTGGAGCAGATGTGTACGTCGAGAAAACTGAAACTTTCCAACAAGACATCAGGTCATGCTGTGAATGTCGCGTATTTCCATTTGCATTTGGTGGTCGTTAGCTGGTAAGACGGCTGGAATGCTGCGCATGTCGTATCAAGGGATAGTTTTCAATCCATTGTTAGAAACATTAAGTGAGTCATAAAGTGCAAAGCTTTGTCTGAACTACAAGCATATTTAAAAACAGGCTAGCATTGTGTAGGTGTCAAAGATACAAGCGTGTAAAGGCTCTAATAGACAAGTTAAAATAATGAGGTTAAAAGGGCGGCATTTATAACGGTGTATTCATTAGAATCTTGTAACTTAGTCTTAAGGACTTTTAACATTGGACTTAGATAGATAATTATAATCAAGTCAAATAAAACTGAGGTTAGCCTCCTTCTTCAAATTTCCCCTCTGTTCAAATGATATCTTCGATATATTCGACGATGACCACTTTTGCTACCTTCACATAGGACTGTGCGTTCAAGTGATCAAGTTTACCTTCTTCGAAGCACCCGTTTGTTTGAGCAGGATGACGACCGTAGCCGCATTTTGGGGGTAGACGTCTACGTTGAGAAGTTTGAAACCTTTCAACAAGACCGTCAGATCATGTTGTGAATGTCGGAAAAGAACATTTAACATTGGGGTAAACAGCCGATCTACAAAACCGGCAATTCTTTTTCTTTTAATTTTGAACCACCTTTTAGTTTCCGTATTATGTAGTATAAACTGATGCATATCTAAAAAAGTATGTAATAAATAAAAAATAAATTCCATTTGGCAATTTTCATTCCGAAGGCTTGAAAAAGTCTGTTTTTTGGCATCACAGTTGAGCTAAACGCATATGGCATGAAATTTAAATTTGCGTGTATAAATTCGTTTCTGCGATTTGCTTGGATATCCGAGAAAATGAAATTTCGGCAAAGTGAGAACTTGTCAGAAATTCCGAGCCACAAATGGTTAAATTTGGGGGGTTAATTTAAATTTTGGTGGCCATTTGGAGTAAATCAAAGGGGATGAAAAAGCGTGAGTAAGTATGTGCTTGGGTAGGTGGGTACGCAGCGAGTGAGGTTCCGTGCGTGCATGCGCTAGTGGTTGATTGTGTTCAACAGTGTTATTACCGTTATGTTTAGTGAATCCTTGAGGCTTTGAAAGACCAATTTTTTTTCTTAAACAGTATTGTACATTGTTAGAAATACTTCAAATTACCAGGATTTTATGGAATGGCAAATTGGGCTGGTTATCGACAAAAGGTTTAGAATTTTGATTCCTCAAAACAATGTGGAACAACCGATACCTGTAAACTGCAATGAATTAGAGCAAAAATGTCATCCTGTCAGCGATATTGGTAGCATTCATAATTACAGAGGAGTTCAGTAACTGTTCTAAAACGGAAACAAGCAAACACTGAGTAAAGACACATTACCTCAATAGTGTGATGTCATGTTTGTCTCTCTTTCTTCTTCGACTGATAAAGTAGTTTTCTCATATTGTGTACCACTAGCATACGACAGGGAACTGAGAGATCTTTTATTTCTCTATAACTGTATTTCTGGATATACTGACCTAAATATTGATCGATATGTTACTTTTGTCACGCATGGCCGGTCCCGCTCTAAGAACCCCACCCTTGTACTTAAACCTGCTTACTGTAAAACCGCAACTTTTCAAGCTTCTTTTTTCAATAGAATTGTAAAACCTTGGAACACTATCTGTAATCTCGCCCCTCACGACAAATTTTCTAGCCTAAGTTTATTCAAATATTTTCTGCGCGCCACTTATTTTACTTTACTGGACACTACCTATGATATTGACATGCCCTGCACCTGGTTCCTCTTCCGTAACTGCCCTTGCCACCGCTCTTAATTTTTTGAGACTAATATTATCTGCATCTTGTTTTTTAACTATAGTTATAAGTAATAATTAGATTTTTAACTATAATTTTTAACTATAAGTAATTAATTAGATTATTGTATTTTTTTTTAATTTAAGATTTTTATCACCATACTAGTTTTTTAGGGTTGCGCCTCGCATGGGTAACATTATTTTCCCGTTCGCGCAATTCCTTTTTGGTCCTTTTTAATTATTATTGTAAATTTTGAGACCAATAAAGTTGATAGATCAATACAGCAAGGCAATATTATGACGCAATTGTTTATCATTTAAAGAGGAAAGTCGAAGGAAAATGACGTCAGATAATTGAATTGTATGGTCTTTGATATTTAACTAATATTTACACCTGGATGATGATCTCGAGAACCTTATGAAGTGATAGTTGACAAGAATTCGTGGTCGATTATTTGTAGGTTTTATTTTTGCATCTAAATAATGTTTTCGTGTACTTTGCGTTTTATATTTTTTGTCAAACGTTTGAAAGAAGACTGCTCATCATGGCTAATTATTTAAAGTTCGTAGGCATATAATGTTTGTCACAAAGGCATATTTATGTTTTGTTTTAGAACTCAGTCTCTAGAAACGGAAAAAGGTGTTTGTCGTTGCCAGTATAATTACACTTGTTGCCATGTTCCGTCAGTTGCAAAAATTGGTAAAAATTAAAATGGCCTTTGTAATAAAAAATCCCCTGAATTAATGAGTTAAGAGATCTATTTAAGTTCACTGACGCCTATCAGTATCTGTAGAGAATATGGCGCGTTTGATGTTAACCTTGTTTTACGTGCACAATTTTTAAAGACATATCGTTAATTTTATTTTCAGACTTTTAAATGACTATGTCACTCTGCTTTGTTTTCTAGGACACTACCTTGAACTCTGTTCATCACTGAAATGCAGGTGTGTGTCAGTGTGTGTAGGCAAAACTCCAATACAAAATACAATCCCTTGCATTAGTGATTTCTTGAATAGGGAATTCAAATGTTTCTCCTTTCGATTCCATTCAGTCTGGATTCCTCTTTTTCTTAGTTTAATTCTCACCACCTTAAAAACAGCTAAAGAGGATTAAGGGGATGCACATTTTGGGGGGGGGGGGGGGGGGCACACTCTTTCCTTGAGCCTCGCTAGCCTATTTACAGTTGATCCACGTCACGCGTGAACGGAAACCCTAAAATTCTAAAAAACGTGACGACTCACGTTCTCCATATTTGGGCATTCGCCTTGTGTTTTTGAGATTCAGAGAGGGATTTCGAAAATCGAAAGGAGATTTCGAATCTGTCACAGATTTTTCGAAACGTTCAGACCTGGTCTTAGGTCGAAAGAACAGGCCATGTAGGCCTCTCCACATGGAAACGAGATCACACGAATAATTAATCGTTATTTGACTGGAGAGGGACCGACAGCGATCTTCACAGCAGCTCGTGCAACTCCTGGCGCTGTTTATTGTATCATTCGACATCATAAAACGTTCAGTATATGTGAGGCGTTCAGTCAAGGGGGACGAAGTTATCCTTCTACACTTTCGGACGACGTTCTAGAATCTATTGAATTGTTCAAACTAGCGAAACCTAGGATATATGGATGGGAAAATCGCGAAAGATTGTTGAGCAGTAGGTTAGATATGCAATAGACGAAGCACAGGTCACCAAAGCGTAATATGAGAGTTTGTATGGAGCTGCATGAAATTCGATTGAAAATGATCGGCAGTTTCCCGTGGAAAATACCTAAAAATCAAAATAGAGTTTGAAAAACCTTACCTGTTGTGTGTTTGCTGTGTCGTTACCGCTTTTCCGAACTTCTGGAGGCCGTTTTGGGCGATATTCTGTTTAACGGTCGATCCGAGGTCTTGTCACGTACCGGCTTTACTTTGGACATAATGTCGCATCGACCGTTAAACAGAATATCTCCCCAAACGGCCTCGAGAGACTCGGAAAAGCGGCAAAAACACAGCAAACACACAACAGGTAATGGTCTTCAAACTCTATTTCGCTTTTTAGGTTTTTTGCCGAAGGCCCTCCGAGCTGGCGAGGTTTATAAATTTGTCGCATGGGGATCGCGCGAGGATTGCTAAGGGCGGTCAAATCTCGATCTGCCTGTCGATCTGCCTATCTTTTTTTCGAAGGTGTCCGCACAGTTGCCTAGCAACAAAACCAAATCGCGACCGCTGACAGTTGCGCACTCTCATGTTTCTTTATTTCTTGCTTGCTTTGCTGCGAACATTTGCGTGCTGACATGTTTATTCATCGTCTGTAAATAAGTTACTGGACCAATTTCTGATGCAAATGAGTATCACAGGCGAGAAATCTTAGAACGTAGACATCGAACAATTCCCTCTATAAGCTGATAAGGCACCACAAGAATGGTGCTTAGATTGAAACTAATTAGTGGAATCCGGAGCGGTTTTCTATCGGAGTGTCGAAAGTAATTTGCGTTTGCCTTGGGTTTGCTTTACTATGCTCTGTGATTGGTTAAAGAAAAAAAAACTCGCGCCATTTCTCAACCAATCAGAAGTAAACCCAAAAACCAGTTGTGGCTTGCTCGCAGCATTTTCCCGCGCTTGAAGCTAGAAGTCGTGCTATTTCTCAACCAATCAGAAGTAAAACCAATAGTGGCTTGCTTGCAGCATTTCCCCACACTTGAAACGATTTTCATGTATTTGCTTCGAGTTCTGATTGGTTGATTGTGTTGCTTGCGTCTGTTGTGATTGGTCACAGTAATTGGTCACAGTAAGTGGTTTTACGACACTTATTTGAAATTCGCTGTAGAAGCTCAATAAGTGGCTTCTAAAATCGAAGAATTTACAGAGTTTGTATGGATGAGGGGGAGGGCACGCTTTCAAGATAGAGATTTTCTCGAGTTTTGAAAACTTGTACTGTTTTCTTTGTTAGTGACTTGCCAAGACTTCTAACTTGATACGCCCTCTCAAGTGACAAATCAGCTTTTGCAGCCAGTTGATTTTTCGTGATATTTTTTGTTTATTTAGTTGATGTTTTGCGATATTTTGTATCCAGTCCTAGTCCTCTACTCGGTCTTAAGGTGATGAATCATGATGTCTTTGCCGCGGGCGTTTTTCCCGCGCTTGGCGCAATATTGAATTTGCTTCAAGCCTTGTTTGATATATCGGGCTGGTGGGTTGTTGTTATTAGCTAGAGCTATTACGCTAGTTTTGGTCTTACGACACGCAGTTGAAAGCTGCAGATTTCAACAAGAGAACTGTAGGAAACAACAGTTCTACCTGTTACAGTGAATTCTATTCTGTCACCGAATCCAAGCTCAATTAAATACAATTCATTTTGAAGACATTTTGTTAAAGGGAATTATGATAAACTCATCTTATCAGTTTAAACATGCCACTATCTGATTAGAAGAGGGGAATGAAAACAGAGAGCAGGGAAAGGGTATTCCCCCAGTTTGTAACAGGAAGATTATAGTTACATAGATGTGTCCTTTATTGAAATCTGTAGCCTGTTCCAGGCGTTCAGATAGTGGAGTGCGAGCGAAAAATTTAGCAAGTGAAAAAAGCGGGAAAAACAGGGAAGACTGGGGACTCTTCTAGTTAAAGATGCCACTACTTGTTTGCTAGAGGGAATAGAAAACTGAAGGGCATTCCCCCAGATTATAAAAGAAAGCTGTAGTTAATAAAAGTTCCCTTGACGTAATTCTATTTTATTTTTCTTTTGTTTTTCTTAATAAACTTCCGCTTTAACATTGCCCTTGAAATATTGACCTTATCGGTTTGTTTGTGTTTTCTGAGTAACCACAGAAACCAGGCTCGTTCGAAAAAGCCCAGGCACCTAGCAACTAAACTCAAACCGCTCGAAAACATTACTTTGTTGTTTTCCTAGATTTTAAAATCCAGTTTGAACAGAAAAATATTCCATACTGCTGGAAGGAACAACTTTTAATAAGCAACACGCACAGATAATTATGAGAGTTACATCTTGCATGGAGGCCAAGATTGCTCGGTGAAACGCAATAACTTATAGACGTTGGTATGGCGTTATGCAAATCTTGCAAATCAAGTGCTCATAAAAAAAAAACGCTGCCCCATTCACAAATAAAAACAAAAGATTACTCATGTCGAAAGTGGAGTTTTTTAATTCCAGTACACTGGACCTAACCCACACCTCTTAAATAACGTCACTGCTCACTAATTGCTATTTGAGGCCAGTGTAGCCTTTTAATTGTAATAACTCAAAAGTATGACAAATAAACTTGAACTTGAACTTGAAAAGAGGAAAAAACATTCGAATGGAATACAAGGTGCTTTTTATTCCTGACAACTATTAATAGAAAAAAAGAAAACGTCACTTACTTTCAGAATTTACAAATTTCAAGTGCATTCAACCCTAAACCACACACGTGCACTCAACAATATGACGTGATGTCCTCTGATCCTTGCTGATAGGATCGAAAATTGAAAGTCGAAAGAGAAAAAAAGAATAAATGATTTTTTAAAATGTTTTTTATAGGTCTACTGCATATACCAGATTTGTTTAATTGGCTCATTTTGATCGCTGTTTGCGTCATCTGTTTTGACAAAATTACAGTTAAAGCGTAGTCAACTGTAAGTGGAAACGCTTGTAATTAGTTCTTATTAACCGAGCGGGAGGTCTGTATGGGAGAATCTTGACCGAGGTCGCCAGTACAGACCGAACGCAGTGAGGTCTGTACCAGCGACCGAGGTCAAGATTCTTCCATACAGACCGACCTAGCTCGGTTAATAAGATGTTTATTATATGGCCAAACAAGAAATCAAAAGGACAAAAAATAAACATTTCTTTTTTTCCCTGCGCGGGCTCAAGCATTTAGCTGGCTTACTTCTGTCACTAGTCTCCAGTCCAAACGGGACAAAAGTCCAGCTTTGTACAAACTTCGTCAATGAACGAAGACAAAATAACCGTTCTTTTTCATATAGGCTCAATGAAAAAGCTTGTGGTTAAACAACAATATATGGAAAGCGACGAAAGGTGCAACGAATTTTAATCCATCGATCAGCGATCAGTTCTCATTTAGCCTTGCGATCTTCGACTGATCACCACAAAAAACGTTGCTGTTGAATGTGCAGCGTTCGAACTTGTCAATATGCGCTCCGGCAAAAATTGCCTGAGGCTGGATTTGTTGGACTTTGAAGACATTTTGATGTGTTGTAGTGGAAGCACTGACTTGGTTTTCTTCGGACTGAGCGGATGTACCTGGCCCACGATTCAAGACAGGAGACATTTATCGCTGTCGCTTCAGAGATGCTGAATGTAGCTGTCGAGCGTTTTCAAATTTTTATCACCGCTAAGCTGTGCAACGAATTTTGGCTGAACGTCTGCTTCGAGGAGTCGTCCAACACTGGTTCTCCTAACGGAGTGATTAGAAATCTTCTTCTTGTTTGTGTCATCGAGTTTGGCTTAATGTATACACGGTTCGTACTCGGTGTCATCTTGTTTTGCGAACCGAGATGAAAAATTTGGACAAAAGAAGGACGAGCTCTTTGGCAGGTATGTTTACAATTGCTCTAGACTCTTTCAGTAACTCACAAAATTTCGTCCATGTGTTTAAGTCGCTCTTAGTTTTGTACTGAGTGTTTCTGGATTTCTGCGCTTGCAAAAGCTTCTCAATACCGACTTCATCTTCGCGCGTAGCTTCCTCGGCTGAACTCAAATTGCCAACGTTTGCTCATTCTCTTTACTTGCTAAATTTCCTCGCTGTCTACTGGTTCTTCCATTTAGTATTTCTAACAGGAACAAGCCAATTTGTTCGTACTTTTTTGTTTGTAACTTTTTGAGGGCAAATGTTAGAACGACATCGGTCTAGATGCCGGTCTAGGTGGGAAAATCTAGACCGCGGTCAATATCGATTTTAGCCAATCAAATTCTTCTATTTGGTTGCTTCCAGTCCTTTTGAGACACGGCCATATAATAACACCTATTATGAAAGACAAACTATTATGGGGGACAGAATCTCTTTGTTCCAAACTTGCGTCGTCGTCAAAAGTTTAAACTTAACTTTTTCCGCTTTGGGGGTTTAAATTGGCTGATTTTTGCAGACTAGGTCTAGAACGTGAACCGATGAGGTGGAAATTTGACAAACTTTTTTAGCTAAGTAGAACTGAACATCACAAAGGGCTAAGACCACACGTGCTGAAAGGTTGAATGATCACATCTAGAGCAGCCTTGCTTATCATAAAAAACACACCGCATTTAAGTACTATTAAATAGCTTTTATTTCAATGGTCGCACTTTGAGATTTCATCCACAGTCTCAAAAGTTAGATCCACGTTGTACAGCATAAACAGCACCACAGGAAAGTACTGCTCAATAGCTTTCATTTGAATGGTCACACTTTAGGATTTCAACCACAGACTCAAAAGTTAGAATCACCTGAGATGAACAGGATGAGAAACAGTAACAAAATTATAATACGCCCGAATTCTTACTTTTCGCTTTCATTTGAATGCAATCTTCTATTGACTCAAAAGTGACCGCGACTGGCCAATGCTCAGTAGCTTTCATTTGAATGGTCACATTTTGAGATTTCAACCACAGATGACTCAAAAGTTAGAATCACTTTAGATGAACAGGGTGAGAAACAGCAACGGAACGAGTATTCCCGACCTCTTGCTTGTCGCTTCTACTTGAATGCAATTCAGTCTATTGACTCAAAAGTCACCGCGAGCCAAAGCAAAAGGAAAGGACTGTAAAAGCAACTTGAATGCTTACACGTACAGAGTTCATCCACACGCTTAAAACCTAGAACCACCTGTACAACACAAGAAGTCGAACGCCAAAAGGCAGTGCTTGTCAGTAGCTTTAATGTAAATGATAACACTTTAGGATTTCATCCACACACCAAAAAGATGGAACCATCTTGTACAGAATGAAAGCGCGGGAGAACATTGATCACTATTATCCCGACAGTAGCTGTTATCTCTTAGTCATACTCTACACAACAGTAAGTTAATAAACTTTGTATAGCATTACAAACAGGATCACTTGACTGTGTCCTCAACATATTTCCATTTGAATGATAAAGAGTTTAAGCTTTGTGTCTTGTAGTTATTGTCAGATTGGAATGTGAGAAAGATTGCAAAAATAAAAATTAAAAAAAAGTTGATTAAATGACATGATGATTTGTGGGTCGCTTGCTTGAGTCGACTAATCAATGGGAAATTTTTGTCGTTGCGTATTGATTAAAAGAATAAAGATTTCATTTTGGAAGCTTTTAAGACCTTCATTAAAAAGAGCAAAATACAAACAAACAAATAAACCAATATATGGTTGTGAAGTAAACAGATTTATACTGAAAACTGTAAATGAAGGTCTTTTCGTCATGACAAAAAGGGGAAACATTCGCCCCGAAACTGCAAACCACACTTTCCAGAGCAATGATAACTCAGTACAAAATATCGTCCAATGAGGCAACCTGCATTTCGGGTGTATAAAATCTTTGTAAAACACTGCATAATGAAAGAAATACAGAAAAACAGTGTCGAACATCCAAAGAACTAATATTGCGTCAAGCATTCGTTTCTTTGTTCGACAGGACACAGCTTAAGGAATACTGAATTTTGTTTGAGAGAGTTGTTTGCGCTGGTAGCCGGGCAACTTTTGTCTTTTGTTTTTGTCATCAACTTTTGTCAAATAATCATGGAAATGGGCAATATCAAGTTTTCAGTGTCCAATTTTTCTCTTGTCCTGTTCATTTTCTTGGAATTCCAATCTGTTACGAGTTATTTCCATGGCTACCTGCTACCGAATTGTTAGAGGAACCTCAAAACCTTAATCGGGGACTGAGGAACCTTCGATCGACTGACATCCCATCAGAGGTCGGGAGAGGATAATAGGATGACACGGGAACTAGCTTTAAGCCACTAGGAAGAAGGAACTAAAAATGGTTTGTTTACTTTGCAGTCGCTATAAAACAATAATAGCATCAACATCCGGAGACAAAAGACACCAGCAGGCTAGCGAAGACGAGAATTCATGGAGCTCAAACTGACGGTAAGACCCTGGTTCCTAGACTCTGTTAATGATCATTTATCTTTTATCAAACGAATTCTGTACTTCGTGGAAGTGAAACTCAAGTACACATCTGTTTGCTGAGTGTAAACTTTAACATAACAACAACTTCAAATGTAAGGAAAGAACTGAATAAACTGGAATCTGGAAACCAATTCTGGACTAAGCGAAATTTGCTTTAAACAACCAGGCCTGGTGCAATTCCCTTGTGGGCAGCCATTGGTGTGCTGATGGAATTGATCGGGATAGACTAGCAACCCGGGAGGTCCCCTTGAAATGTTAGCTTGGAGTGTAGCCGAAGGGAGTAAAACTGAACTAGGGGATGTTCAGAAGGGCTCATAACCCTATCTCAGGCAATATTAGGTCAGGCCAAGTAGCAAAGCTCTCAAACCCATTTTATGGCGGTAGGCAACATATGCCCTGTTTCAGACTGCAATGGTGAAAATCTTAACCCCCTTTTTAGACAATACTCTTAAGGGCCGCAAGCACCTATGGAATATACAACTCAGGACATAGCAATTTTCTTATTTCAATTTTTTCTTCCCTTACCTTTCAGATGCTGCTCCCTGCAGTAGCATTTTTTGTTCTGGTTTGTGCGCTGTCTCCATCGTATGGCGAGCCAGGTTGGCCTCGAAGAAGAAGAAGACCCCTTCCGATTATCGTGACCCGGCCACCTCCTAGCAATTCACGCCAGCCCCCCTTCACCCGGCGACCAACGCCCTCCCTGCCTACCCCGCGTCCAACAGCCTTTGCGTCTACTTCGCGACCAACAGCCTCCACGTCTACCCCGCGTCCAGCAACCTCCGCGTCTACTCTGCGAACAACACCTTGCGTGCCTACGCCGCGACCAACAACCGTACCTTCAATTTCAAAGAAAAGATGCAGCTGTATCCTTAATAAGTTACCCCGCTATTTGCAAAATTTTATTAGGCGCCGCCCAGTGTGCTTGCGCCTGAATGAATCCCAGTTGCTCCAAAGGCTCAAAGACGTTGGCGGCTACAACCCGAGGTACGTGGCCATCAACAGAAAAGAGGAGTACAAATTTGCTGACCTCTCTACAGACCTCCAACCCCTACCGCGCAATTTCTCTGGTCCGTTCAAAAACCCTCGAGAGAGAAGAAAGCGCACGGTCACCTTAAGTTCAGGTTCGATTTTACGTGGGTGCTGGAGTCGAGGCTCTTTCGTGGATGGCAGCCCCTTGAAGCGTCTGTGTACCGAATGCTCAGCAACCACCCAACTTCCCTCCAACGTTTTCCCGCCATTTATCAATGAAGTCCTCTGCGCCGACGATGATAATTTCTGCTACCGTCACTTAGGACTGTGCTTTCAAAAGGTTCTGAAGTTTACTTTTCTTCGACGAACCGGGGAATTTGGGAGAGATGACGACCTTAGCATCTTAGTTGGAGCAGATGTCTACGTCGAGAATACTGAAACTTTCCAGCAAGACATCAGGTCATGCTGTGAATGTCGCGTATTTCCATTTGCATTTGGTGGTCGTTAGCTGGTAACACGGCTCAGGAATGCGGCGCATGTCACTATCCAGGTGAAATTTTTCAATCAATTGTTAGAAAAATTAAGTGAGTCATAAAGTTCAAAGCCTTGTGTAAACTATATTTCAAAACAGGCTAGCATTGTGTAGGTGTCAAAGATACAAACGTGTAAAGGCTCTAACAGCGGCGGCATTTATATTGGTGTATTCATTAGAATCTTGTAATTTAGTCTTAAGGAATTTTAACGTTGGACTTAGATAATTATAATTAAGTCAAATAAAACTACAACTGGGGTTAGCCTCCTTCTTCAAACTTCCCCTCTGTTCAAATGATATCGTCGATATCTTCGACGATGACCACTTTTGCTACCTTCACAGAGGATAGTGCGTTCAAAAGGTTCTGAAGTTTACTTTTCTTCGACGAACTGGGGAATTTGAGAGAGATGACGACCGTAGCCGCATTTTGGGGATAAACGTCTACGTGGAGAAGTTTGAAACCTTTCAGCAAGACATCAGCGAGACATGTTGTGAATGTCGTGTATTTCCATTTTTCAACAGTGGACGTTAAGATCGCCAAAGTCTCTTAAATTTCGCTCGTGTAATCGTAGAAATAATTCTTTACCCATTGGAAAAAATTGAAATAATAACGAAATAAACACTAGAAAACGTAGCGTAACCTGTACTAAGATTAACGCCTAGTTGAACCTAACTGTTAGACTTACAAATGAAGCTCATCATCATTTTAGGAATTTAATACAAACAAATAATTGTTAAATATGTTTGCATGATCCGCCAAAGTAAATAGGACAGTCCTTCTCCTTCTCCTCTTTCTCCTCCTCCTCCTTGTTGTTGTTGTTGTGTTGTTCTTCGTCTTCTTCTTCTTCTTTCGCATTTTATTTTTATTTAGCGGTCTTGAAGAACTCGAAATTGGACGATTTGTGATATACTTTGTAAGACGATTTACATTCAATAACTACTGAACTCAAACAGAGGGAGAAACCATTGGAGTTCTGACCACTTAACGGCAAGGCTATGTATGTGAAAGGGTGCTTATATCAGATGTGTTGTCCAAAGGGGGATGTTACAAACTCAAAAAGAACGTACTCGGTAAATCGGGTTCATTCGCAGGTAAAATTCTGTACAAACAAAACTGTAAATGTGTGACTGAATGTTTTACATATACGCGTCACTGTTCTTGAATTCAATTTTTATTGGATAGGCATTGTTACTAATTACTCGAAAATTTATAAAAGAACAAAAAAGTAATAACTCGTGGAGCTATTTTTTGACAACTACGTTTGATTCCGTGAAGAAAAAATATCAGCTAGCCAGAATTTCCTCGCTCCTTGTGTCAATGGAGTACAGCTTCGTTAAATTTTCGCCAGAAGGCATTCGAGATTTTTAGGGAAGAATTCCACGGACTTTTCTGTCGTGTTTCTTTCTTTCTTTTTTTAATTGCCATAATGAAGTTACTCCATTACAACACGTTGCTTGCAATTACACTGCTTGCATGACAGAGCATTACAGTAATAGCTTACTTACTAAGCAAAAGATTACTGACTTTCGTTACCATTATTTACAATATTTACAATACAACGCAGAGAATATAAAACGCGCATTCACACAATGCACACACCTTGCAAGTCAAATTAACTGAAAACAAACAGCTGAGAACTGCATCTGGAAAACTAAATAGAGATAAGCAAGTAACAAAAAACAACCCAACTAGTTTATATAAAAAAGTCAACATGTTACACATTCACAGATACGCACACAAACAAGCCGGTAGAGGGCAGTTTTGAGTTTCTCGGTTGTTTGCTCTAAATAAAGGTACTAACCTTTCCCGCCTACTGATTAGAGTTTGCTTTCAAATGCTTTGAATTCGGTTAGATTGTTTTTCTAAGTTTTTTAAATGTTTCATTATGTTCATTTGTCGTTTTAACGTCGCCCAGGACGTTGAATTTTTTCGCTCTGATTTGTAACCATCTTCCGACAACTTTTGCTTCTAGACAGCCTTGGACCTTCGCTTTGTACATCGCTTTAATTAGTTTTCTCCTTTAGGCCAGTTGAATGCAGCTCGTTAAGATTGGCGAAGTTACTGTTAAAGTTGTCACGTCTCCTTCTTCGATTCAATACCAGGCGACCTAGCTGGGCTTGAGTCTGAACCCCTTAGTCACTCTTTTGGTTCTTATTTCATTCTATCGTTACTAACTCTCATCTTATAGAGGCGATATTTGGAAAAGTTTTCCCTTCTTTAGTCACTTCACGGCATAGAACGTTTAACCGACATCCCGATCAGTCCCAGTCCCCCTGACGAATTTCTTTGCTTGAAATGAATGACTTTCCAGAGAATTGAAACCGTTCAGCACGTAACTGCCACTAATATATACGTCACTGCAAAGCGGCAGTTATAAAGCAAAAGAGTAAAAAGGCAAGAAGTGAAGAGCAGTTCCACGTGAATCTTAGCCATATTGCTTCGAACCTGCTTTGGATTGGAATTTGATACTCAGGTGGATAATAGTGTCGGACAAATCACCTGCTTTATGGAACAATAGATAGGACATTGACCATCTGAAGTTAACTAAATTTATGTTAATTTAACATCGTCGTCATTTCCGTTCCGGGTATCCTAATTAGAGCCCTGGAGCCATGAAAGTTTTTCCGTGGGCCCCGAAACCCAAAGCCTTTTTCTAGTTGTACCCAGACAAACATAACGAATCTGATTAAATGGAGCCCTATAAAGTAAAGAAATAAAACCCTGGAACTCCAGTTTTTCTGTCTTGGAGCCCTGGAGCCCTTCATTTTTAGGCCAGACCCCTGGAGCCGCAAACCCCTTTAATTGGCACCCTGCGAAGTAGTTAAGGGAGGACAACTACAACTGAGATCTCTGGACTAGGACAACGCTTGACATCGTGTTGGCCATGAACAGTACATATAGCCCGGTGAAGTAAGGATCTCACACTTATTTAATCAGCGAAGCAGCGCTAGCTTGCCTAAGTATTTGCTTTTCCAATATAGATATACGAATACAAACTTATATTATAACCCTATATTATATTATGTATTATATTATGTATTATAACCTAATAACTGATGCCCACCTTTACAGAATTATATATCTAGAGGTCATTTTGAGACGACTAGCGCGTAACTAGTATCAATATCGATTGACGTTCACGATACTTCTCAAGATGAACATGAACTTTCACAGCATGAAACTCAAGTTAGAACTACAAATTTGTTTTTCTTTACTGATTAGTATTTATATTACTTTTTTAATTTGTGCTGAAATTTTGAAAAGCTAGTAATAAATTGTTATTAATTCAAAGCAGAAACTCATAAGGAGTTGAAACGTGTAACTCGCGCTCGATGCTCGTGAATATTCATTTTTCAAACTACCATATTTGGAAACCCCTCGCTCCAGTCTACGAAGCTGCAGTTCATTTCGCTTTCTTTGGAAATTGAACTTATAAGCTATGCAAATGCGCAGTTGATTCGAAACTCAATCACTAGTTACCGTAAAAATCAAGACAGAACGAGAAAAAAGGAGAAAGGAAAAAAGGGAAAATAATCCATCACATGACTGAAAGGATAAGGCGCCAGAACCGTGTTGCAGCGTTTCTTTGCAAAGCTGAATTGATTAGTGAAACTGCTCCGAAAACATCCGAGAATAATTTTTTGAAAAAGTCCTCCAAATATTGGCTCTAAAATGTGGTACAGGTTTGACCTTTCCTGAAAAATTGCCGTTTTCATCATCCAAAGTGGATTAAAGCTACAGTATGATTTCAGCGTTGAAGATGGAGAGCGGAAACGAACACAAAACGTAGTGGTTACAGGTTCAGAGGCCGCGGACGGAATGTGTCAAAACAACAATGAATCAAACATTCAACTTATTTTGCATCACAATCTCTTTATTTTAACATTTGAAGCTGCTTGAACTCAGAGCTACATCAACAGCAGGTGAAACGATGTTTTTTGTGTAGTAAGCTTATAAAGCCGAAAAAAAATGTCGTCCTTTCTTATTCAGTTACAGTAATTGTTTAGCTTGATTTTGGTAGCGAACAACCGAAAATGTGTGACACGTGACACTTAGATAAGCTTATTATTAAACGGTTCTCTTCAATTTTACTGCGTTAAATATTTTTGTATCATGTCTTTATATTTTGGTGTCAAAAATGTTCCGTGTAAAACCTACCTTTTGTGAACATTTCTTGATAGTGCCACGGTAAAAGAAATCGTAAACACAACGCTAGACTAGTTTGGTTTGGTTTCGCAGTCTGGTCTACTTCTAACCCCAGCGGTTCGCTCGATGTTGTTTCAATCACCAATTTTGTTGCCTGAGAAATTCCTGCTCGGTCGTCGAAACCATTTTTTCTTTTTGCTATGTCGTTCCAACGTTTGAAAGCTTTGTCGGTTTGTTTTCCCCCTGTTTGTCAGCCATTCTCTGAGCAAGCGGGCGAAGTTGGTGTGAAATTACGTCACATCGTTCACGAAATTGATTGGTCAGTTCTCTTTCTCCTCATGTTCCAAATATGGTACTTGCGAAAATGAATAATTACGAGCATCAGTCAAAACCTACATATGCGAGTTCCACGTTTCAAGTCCTTATGAGTTTCTGTTCAAAGCTCTTTTTATTCTTGTGCGGAATATTCTGGTGGAGCGATGACGTACGTAATGATTAACGCGCAGGACATCCCATCAGAGTAATGATCGAATGATCAGAAGTTCAATGTTCAAGGCCTGGTCTCTCGTCTAGCCGTGTTGTTTCCTTAAGTTAAGAAACCTTACTCTAAATTTCCTTTCTCGAAGCAGGTGAATGAAAGGAAACGCTATAAGACGCTGGGGAGGGTAAGCTCTTTTCCTTTTTTTTTTGGGGGGGGGGGGGGGGCTCAGAAACAACATATTCAAAACTAGCATAACCTAGCTGTAATCTTGAGCGTTATATGTACATGAAATCAGTTAGAGGCAAAGATGTTGCTCACTGAATTCAATGTTTTTGTTGTAAACTTTGGAAATGTTATATAAGGGGTATAGCGGTACATAATAAAATGCTGACGCAATATTAAAAAGGAGGGAAAAATAGCCACCGAAACCACAAAATTACGTCATCTCTACCACTCCCCGATGTAAATTTAGAATTTTTACTATAAGAGAAGTCAGATAGTGGATTTAGTTGGTAACACTTTGTATCTCTGACAACTATAGAAATATATCAAAAGCGCGAATTTTGAAATAATTGCAAGGGCACTCAAGCCTTAATCCACACCCTTAATAAAAATATATCGTTATTTGCCACTTCTTGATGCATTTCGGTGTAAAGCCACTTTAGACTTGTTTAGAAGTAAACTACGTCTATCAGATGTAGTAAATTGGATGATTTTGGCTTATATTTCCAACATATGGTTAAACGAGGTTGCATGTTATGTGCAGTCAACCTGACAGAGTAAGCGGAAAAGTTTAAACAGTATCATGCAAACGAGTGTTTGTGTCAAAACCGCACCATTCAGCGTCACAATTTTAGACTTAATTTTTTCCGCTTTTGGGGCTTTTAAATATAGGCTGTGTAGAACGTTCTGCGTGTGGAACCGAAGCACAAAGGACCTGCTGCTGTTCGATAGTATACCAGAAGGTCTTTTCACAGACAGAGATTTGGGGACAGGGTATGTTGAACTTTTGTTAAGTATATAATCGATACCAACCGTTAATACTACCTCTTTTGAGCTCCACCGTGGAAATTTTTCAAACATTCAATTTAGATGCCCATTTAAGAAGCATTGAAGGCAACAAGTATATGAGGGGAAAACTCTGCTTGGAACCATCTAGACACAGTTGACCACTTCACTCTCTTGACTCGTGGTTGCATGCGATAATCAATTTCAAAACGCCTGTTCTGATAGAACCAAAGGCACTGGCCTCTGAATGTTAGAGAGTTTAATAAGCAGGGCCTAAGGAGTGCGTCACGTAGGTTGGTTTCCCCATTATAGTATTCAATTGCATGTAAAACACTGAGAGATCGTCAGCAATTTTAATGTAGCCAGATTTATTTTTACAATACATTGCTTGCCACTCCATTCGGTCGGCGATCGTTGAATCAAAGTTTGTCAAGTTTCCCATGATCTGTTTGCTACAATTGGTAATCATGATCACTGTTGCAGCAATCGAGCATTCCTTGGCGATTATATGGAAGGCCATGCCTAAGAAACCGGGGGCATTTATTTAGCCAATATCACTACTAGAATCTACCTCTTGAAGCGCTTGAATGAGATTTTTTCGTTGGACGTACACGGACAGCAAAATTTAGCTCGGCTTTGAACAGTCGACTAAAAGACAGTCATCTAGTCACACAACTCAATATGCTTTTCCCAGATTTGAACGTTTCGAAGGAGCTTGGCTTTTCAAATTTATACAAGAAAAAAGAAAAAAGTGAAGCATGTTTTCTGTTTCTTTTAATAATTATTCAGGAAAAGCTTAAGCTTCAGATATTGAAGACGGGTTGTCTGGACGGCGGTTGACAAAAATATACTGACACAATTGTGGGCCTCTGAAATTCAAAGAGGGAAATTTTTGTTCCATTTCTTTTACAATGATGATTACGAGCCAAATCGGTATTTTGTCTTGAAGCTTTTGTTGTTTATCTTGTTAAGTTACTTTCATCGCCGCATACTCTTGAGACTTGAGACTCTGTACCTTTACACTAACAATTGAATCGGATGGACTAAATTATTTTGCAAAGCCGGGTTTGTGACCGTCGGCTACATTAAACCACATCATTTGAGGTAAACCTCAAACTGATATGGTCAATTTATCACTTTTGTGTGTTTAAAATAGAATTCTTTGAACGCTCGTCTGTCGTCAGAGGAAACAAGGAAACATTTTAGTTTGAATTTTTAGGACACAGTTTCCAGAAATGTCTTGTTCAGCAGAGCTAATAGGCTCTTTGAACGTTTAAAAATGTTTGCAAAAACACTCTTGAAAGGAAAAAAATAATGAGCGATTGTTTGTACTGAATCCAATATACTAAAACAAAGACCGAATATCGAGTCACCTTTTATTTCCTTTTGTTATTACGTAATACAGAGGGCAGATAAGGTCAGTTTACACTGTTTGTTGGGAAGGTTTTATTTTATGTTCATGAACGCGGGCAATATTAATTTTTGTATTAACGTTATCGTGACAGTTTAGTTCAACTTTTCATGTGTTGGTAGAACCAATTATCTTTCACCTCGACTTACAGAATGTACCCAGGAGTATAGCCTGTTCCAGGCGTTCAGATAGTGGAGCGCGAGCGAAAAATAGAGCGAGCGAAAAATAAAGCGAGCGAAAGAGTGGGAAAAAACGAGGGGCGCTCGCTTTATTTTTCGCTCGCTCTATTTTTCGCTCGCGCTCCACTATCTGAACGCCTGGAACAGGCTACCAGGAGTACAGGTTGTTGTGCAAATTTAGTTTTGGTTCAATCTTCAGTTTTGTTTGTCCAACAATTATTATAACAAGTTAACATAATCTGAAACAAAAGGAAGACAATAGCGAGCTAAAATTGAACCCGCAGACATACACATGGTCAGGCACTGGCAAATTTTCCGAGCAACCGTATGCAAACCAACATCTATTTAACATGCCACATGTGATGGTCTAATATTGAGGTGGAGAGGAGGGGGTGATATGTGCAGTTTAGCCTAGTAAGAAAGCGGCTTGATACATTTTATCAACAAATTGTAGCTGAGGTGATGGGTGACTATTTCTCCACAATGGCTAATGACATTGGTGGACAAGATGTACTAAAACTTGACGAACATGACTTCAACAACCATCAAAGCGTGGAGGCCACTACTCTCTCACGTTCAATTTAAAGAGATTATGAACTAGTCGAGAATGAACTAAGGATGATAAACACAAGCAAAGCACCTGGATGGGATGCAATCTCGCCAAAAATTCTGAACCTTACTGCCGGGGCAATTGCTGCCCCGCTGACAAGGCTTTTTAACAATTGCATTCGCAGTGGACAGTGGCCAAGCTGTTGGAAGATAGGAGTATGGACCCCAGTCCTTAAAAAGGACGACAGGGCTAACAAAATTAACTACAGGCCCATAACAGTTTTAAACTCAATACCTAAAGCGTTCGAATCTCCGCTCAGTAAGCAGATCAGTGATAACATTGACTCACAAATGTACAGCAAAATGTCAGCCTACAGAGAAATGCATAGCTGCGAGACTAACCTTATCCGCGTAAAGGAGGACTGGAAAAAGGCCGTGGACAACAAGGAATGCGTGGCAGTCTTGTCTACGGACATGAGCAAAGCTTTTGACTCTCTACATCACGCTCTCATGATAAAGAAACTTGAGGCGTACGGGTTCTCTCACGTATCTTTAGAGCTTATGCGCTCCTACTTTCAAGAAAGAAAAAATCGAGTCACAATAAATGGTGTCACAAGCTCATGGAAAGACCAGTCAAGGGGCTGTCCTCAAGGCTCGTCGTTTGGACCGCTACTTTGGAACCTGTTCCAAAATGACTTATCTCTTAACGTGCATACCAGCAATTTGTTCATGTACGCTGACGACCACCAGATATATTTCAACGGAACAAGTATCGAGACTGTAGCTTTCTCCCTCAAGAAAGAAACAGAAAACGTATCACAATGGTATAAGGATAACCTTCTCCAAGCTAATCCGAACAAATACCAAATCTTACTCATAGCGCCTCAACGGGGTGATAACAACGCAACGGACACGTGTACCCTGAAAATCGATGATCAACAAATCAGACCAAAGAAGAATCTTAAGATACTTGGAATAAATATGGATGACGAACTCTCTTTCAACGATCATATCAGCGACATATGTAAGAAAGCCAGCCAAAAAGTGGGTGTCTTAGCAAGACTCAGAAACCTCATCTCAAGTGAGACCAAGCTCCACTTATATCTAACTGCAATACTACCGAATCTAACATACTGCCATACAGTTTGGCACTTCTGCAAAGTGTCCGACAGGCGTAAACTCGAAAGAGTACAAGAACGCGTGCTAAGAGTTATTTTCAACTCCAAGACCGATACTTACGATGTTCTTCTAAGCCGTGCAAAACTACCCTCCCTTTACAACAGACGGCTTCAGGACATCGCGATTTTAATGTTCAAAGTAAAAAGTGTCCTTGTACCTGACTACATAATGGAACTTTTCAGAAACTCGAACAAAGGCTATTCTCTCAGAAATGCTGACTTCGATCTGCCTCGGTTCTCTTCAGTTCGTTACGGAAAACACTCCATCAGATATCTTGACCCTTACCTCTGGTCCAGATTGAGCGCTGTTGACAGAAAGAGACTGACTATTGGAAATATTAGAAACAGCATAAGAGACAAAGACCTCACCGCCCTAATCGACGACGCGTGTTCTTATTGCGCCATATGTGCTACTTGAGATCTGACAATTTATTTATGTATCTACTTATCACTTCTTTTATTTTTATCTTTTAAAGTGTTCCTTAGTTAAGTATAATAATGAATTTGTGAGTTTAGAAACCTTTTTTTTCAACGACCTATTCCTATTCTTATTCTTATTCATTCTCCCTAAGTTTGATATAGTGAAATATTGTAATTTTTAAATGTATATTGTAAATTTTAATTAATTTCAAGTTTTAGAGTGTCCCCAATTAGCTGTCACAAGCTAAATACCCATCCTGACACTTAAATAAAGTTATTCGTTCATTCAAACCCGAGTGTAGCGACTGACCAGATTTTGAATTCTGTTTTTGCAGTTCCCGTAACACTAAAACAAACGAAACTAGCAAGCTCTGATTGGAAACAAGAATTCATGGTGCTCAAACTTAAGGTAAAATAAATAAATAACTTATAAGTTTAAGTCATCTACACAGCACAGTAAGGGACACTAATAATCTTGCATCTTTTCATTTTATTTTTTCCTATCTTTCTTTACAGTTATCGCTCTTTGTGGCATTGGTTCTTCTCGGTATTTCGTTATCTCCGACTTATGGCACGCCCAGGAGATCCAGGCGAGTACGCAACACTCCCCGGCCAACCCGTGCCTCAATACGCAAACCAGTCTGGGTTTTTACTCCCCGACCAACACGCTCAGCGCCTTCAATCTCAGAGAAAAGATGCTTCCGTATTGTGGACAAACTTCCACACTATGTCAAAGGATTTAACAGGCGCCGCCCACTGTGCGTACGTCTGAACGAATCTCAGTTGCTGCAAATGCTAAAGAACGTGGGAGGTTGGAACCCTAGGTATGTCGCTACCAGCAGAGAACAGGCGTGCAAATTCACCGACCTTTCTATCGACGCAAAGCCACTACCTCGCAATGCCTCCGGTGACGTCAAAGGCCCACAAGGGAGACAAAAGCGCATGGTCTCTTTACAACCAGGTTCTACTTTACGCGGGTGTTGGAGTCGAGGCTCTTTTGTGGATGGCAGCCCACTAAAGCGTCTGTGTACCGAATGCGCAGCAACCACCCAGCTTCCCTCAAACGTTTTTCCGCCATTTATCAATGAAGTCATCTGCAGCGACAGTGACCACTTTTGCTACCGTCACATAGGACTGTGCGTTCAAAAGGTGATCAAGTTTACCTTTCTTCATCGCACCGGTGAGTTTGAGCTGGATGACAGTTTGGGGGTAGACGTCTACGTGGAGAAGATTGAAACCTTTCAGCAAGATATCAGGACATGTTGTGAATGTCGTGTATTTTCATTTTTTGGACGTGGACGTTAAGATCGCGAAAGCCTCTTGAATTTCGCTTGTCTAATCGTAGAAATAAATTAATTTTTACCCATTGGTAAAGCTAGAAATAAAACAAATGAAAACTAGAAAACGTAGTGTAACCTGTACTAAGAAATAGGCCTAGTTTTACTAAACTGTTAGGGTTACGAATGATTCAAGCCCCAGTGAAATGTTTTAATTATGTAAGTCTTAGACATGTCATCATTTTAGAAATTTAATACAAATAAATAGTTGTTAAACATGTCTGCATGATTCGCCAACGATGATAACACCGTCCTCCTCCTCCACCACCACCTCCTCTCTTTCTTCTGTTTCTTGTTGTTGTTGTTGTTGTTGTTCTTCTTCTTCTTCTTCTGTTTCTTGTTTGAGTTCTACTTGTTGCTTTTTCTTCTTGTTCTTCCTTTCTTTTATAAACTGTTGCCAGAAACCTTAAAAACAAATTTTAAAAGACATATTGAATTCCGCACTATAGTCCTGTTTCGAGTTCACTTCACAAATACCATTCAGAAGTTGTCTTTTTACAACTTTGTGTATAATTGCTTTGTTTTAGAATTTAGCACTCTCCTGCTGGCTGTGCTTACGTGGCCGGGCTTTATAATCAGATTGGAACTAACCCTTTACAAAGGGCTCCTTAGTGTTTTACTGGAGAATTGAAGCATTTTGGGACGAAAGACATTACAAAGTTAAAACACTCAATTTGATTAATATACACCTTATCGCAATAACGTTGTCATATAAAAATGAAAAAAAAAAAAAAGAGAGGAAAAGAGAAAAAAGCCACATAGGAAAAAATTAGGCACGCTAACTACATTCAGGGAATTGCTCTGACCAAGTGTTAACGCTCAAAAGGTCTCTACTGTGGTTAATTTACCTTGTATCAACTCATTTGATATCAAACTGAAGTATTACACCCTAGTGCGCACTAGGGTGTAAAGGCCGGCACACACTAGGGGACATGTCACGGGGCCGTGTCGCGGGGACATGTTGCAGCGACAGTATTCCTTGCGTGACATCCCCGTTTTTGCGAAGAAGTTCTGTTGCGGGGACAGAATTTTGTCCCCGCAACATGTTGCATGAAATTCAGCTGGTTTGAATTCGTGCGCCATGAAGTGGGAACAAAATGACCTCAATTTTCAATGTTGCATCGTGTGCACTGCTCCTGCAAACTGTCCCCGTTACAAAATAGCGAGAACCAATAAAAACGCGCCATTGGCTATCCCATAATTCATAATTCTGTCCCCGCTATGGAACTTTTTCGCAAAAACGGGGATGTCACACAACAAAACTGTTGCTGCATTAGTCCCCAGGCCTTGTGTGTGCCGGCTTGTGTACTGTCTCTGCAACATGCGTCCAATGCAGTGCACACTGATCGTGAGACCTTCTCTCCGCTACATCTCCCCGCAACATGTCCCTTAGTGTGTGCTGGCCTTAATACTTATGCATGCATAAGTGCTTTGAGAATTATTGAAATCCAGGAATGTCATTTGTATTCCTATTTGGCTTTTTTCTTTATTCTTGTTTTCATTTTTGTATGATAACGTTATGGCAATTAGGTGTCTATTCGATAGGATTCATATTTAGTAACTCAAACAGAGTAAGAAAGCATCGGCGTAAGTGAAATCAACAGCCTCGTTCGCAGGGTCTTTCATGCTCTGGGGTGGGGAGATGATAGACCCTGGGAAGGAGGTTGGTGAAATTCTTTGGCAAGAGATAATGAAACATTTCTTGGTTTTGACCACACTTCTTTCATCAGCAGCCTCTAGTTCTGACCACCGCTTAATGGGCATGACGTGTGTGAGTATGAAGACGTGCTTTTATCAATATAGACTTCCAAAGGGGTGCTACAAACTAGAAATTTAGGATGAGCCGGTATATCAGGTAAGGTCACTGGTAACTTTTGTACAAATGGAAGGATAAATGTGTGACTAAACGATTATAAAGCAAGATACCGTGTGGCACTAAATTTTTGCGGGTTCTAATTTTAGCGATTTCTGCGGTTTTTGTCGCGATCCGCAAAAATAAGTTCCCACAAAATAAAATTACGGCAAATTTTTTCTCCGCAAAAATTTACTCCACTGTAGAAATTATATTCAAAAATACTGATTTGAAGGAGAAAATGCCATAGATAACTCGGTGGATAATACATCAAGTGGTACCCCAGTAGTTATTTTCGATCCATTGTAGTGTAATATAGTGAAATTCCCATGTTGTTTTATTTGTATTTTGATTCCTTTTAGTGGTCTTTTACTCAAAAAAAAACGAAAACGTTATTAGTTCCGCTTGAACGCGACTTCCAGAGAATCGCAAAAATTAATTCCCAGCAAGAAAAACCAGTTATTTCAAATTCGCAAAAATTAGTTCTCACAAAACACAAAAAAATAAAGATTTCATTTTGGAAGCTTTTAAGACCTTCATTAAAAAGAGGAAAATACAAACAAACAAATAAACCAATATATGGTTTTGAAGTAAACGGATTTATAGTGAAAACTGTAAATGAAGGTCTTTTGGTCACGACAAACAGGGAAACTGGCATTCGCCCCGAAACTGCAAACCACGTACAAAATATCGTCCAATGATGCAGCCCGCATTTCAGGTGTATAAAATCTTTGCAAAACACTGCATAATGAAAAAAATACTGAAAAACAGTGTCGAACGTCCAAATAACTAATATTGCGTCAAGCATTCGTTTCTTTGTTCATCAGGACACAGCTTAAGGAATACTGAAACTTGTTTAAGAGAGTTGTTTACGCTGGTAGCCGGGCAACTTTTGTCTTTTGTTTTTGTCATCAACTTTTGTCAAATAATCATGGAAATGGGCAATATCAAGTTTTCAGTGTCCAATTTTTCTCTTGTCCTGTTCATTTTGTTGGAATTCCAATCCGAATTGTTAGAGGAACCTCAAAACCTTAATCGGGGACTGAGGAACCTTCGATCGACTGACATCCCATCAGGGGTCCGGAGAGGATAATAGGATGACACGGGAACTAGCTTTAAGCCACTAGGAAGAAGGAACTAAAAATGGTTTGTTTATTTTGCAGTCGCTATAAAACAATAATAGCAGCAATATCCGGAGACAAAAGACACCAGCAGGCTAGCGAAGACGAGAATTCATGGAGCTCAAACTGACGGTAAGACCCTGGTTCCTAGACTCTGTTAATGATCATTTATCTTTTATCAAACGAATTCTGTACTTCGTGGAAGTGAAACTCAAGTACACATCTGTTTGCTTAGTGTAAACTTTAACAGAACAACAACTTCAAATGTAAGGAAAGAACTGAATAAACTGGAATCTAGAAACCAATTCTGTACTAAGCGAAATTTGCTTTAAACAACTAGGCCTGGTGCAATTCCCTTGTGGGCTGCCATTGGTGTGCTGATGGAATTGATCGGGATAGACTAGCAACCCGGGAGGTCCCCTTGAAATGTTAGCTTGGGGTGTAGCCGAAGGGAGTAAAACTGAACTAGGGGATGTTCAGCAGGGCTCGTAACCCTATCTCAGGCAATATTAGGTCAGGCCAAGTAGCAAAACTCTCAAACCCATTTTATGGCGGTAGGCAACATATGCCCTGTTTCAGACTGCAATGGTGAAAATCTTAACCCCCTTTTTAGACAATACTCTTAAGGGCCGCAAGCACCTATGGAATATACAACTCAGGACATAGCAATTTTCGTATTTCAATTTTTTCTTCCCTTACCTTTCAGATGCTGCTCCCTGCAGTAGCATTTTTTGTTCTGGTTTGTGCCCTGTCTCCATCTTATGGCGAGCCAGGTTGGCCTCGAAGAACAAGACCCCTTCCGATTATCGTGACCCGGCCACCTCCTAGCAACTCACGCCAGCCCCCCTTCACCCGGCGACCAACGCCCTCGTTGCCTACCCCGCGTCCAACAACCTCCGCGTCTACTCCGCGAACAACACCTTGCGTGCCTACCCCGCGACCAACAACCGTACCTTCAATTTCAAAGAAAAGATGCGGCTGTATCCTTAATAAGTTACCCCGCTATTTGCAAAATTTTATTAGGCGCCGCCCAGTGTGCTTGCGCCTGAATGAATCCCAGTTGCTCCAAAGGCTCAAATACGTTGGTGGCTACAACCCGAGGTACGTGGCCATCAACAGAAAAGAGGCGTGCAAATTTGCTGACCTCTCTACAGACCTCCAACCCCTACCTCAAAAACCCTCGAGAGAGTAGAAAGCGCATGGTCACCTTAAGTTCAGGTTCGATTTTACGTGGGTGCTGGAGTCGAGGCTCTTTCGTGGATGGCAGCCCTTTGAAGCATCTGTGTACCGAATGCTCAGCAACCACCCAACTTCCTCCCAACGTTTTCCCGCCATTTATCAATGAAGTGCTCTGCGCCGACGATGATCATTTCTGCTACCGTCACATAGGACTGTGCATTCAAAAGGTTCTGAAGTTTACTTTTCTTCGACGAACCGGGGAATTTGAGAGAGATGACGACCTTAGCATCTTAGCTGGAGCAGATGTCTACGTCGAGAATACTGAAACTTTCCAGCAAGACATCAGGTCATGCTGTGAATGTCGCCTATTTCCATTTGCATTTGGTGGTCGTTAGCTGGTAACACGGCTCAGGAATGCTGCGCATGTCACTATCCAGGTGAAATTTTTCAATCAATTGTTAGAAAAATTAAGTGAGTCATAAAGTTCAAAGCCTTGTGTAAACTATATTTCAAAACAGGCTAGCATTGTGTAGGTGTCAAAGATACAAACGTGTAAAGGCTCTAACAGCGGCGGCATTTATATTGGTGTATTCATTAGAATCTTGTAATTTAGTCTTAAGGAATTTTAACGTTGGACTTAGATAATTATAATTAAGTCAAATAAAACTGCAACTGGGGTTAGCCTCCTTCTTCAAATTTCCCCTCTGTTCAAATGATATCGTCGATATCTTCGACGATGACCACTTTTGCTACCTTCACAGAGGATAGTGCGTTCAAAAGGTTCTGAAGTTTACTTTTCTTCGACGAACCGGGGAATTTGAGAGAGATGACGACCGTAGCCGCATTTTGGGGATAAACGTCTACGTGGAGAAGTTTGAAACCTTTCAGCAAGACATCAGCGAGACATGTTGTGAATGTCGTGTATTTCCATTTTTCAACAGTGGACGTTAAGATCGCCAAAGTCTCTTAAATTTCGCTCGTGTAATCGTAGAAATAATTCTTTACCCATTGGAAAAAATTGAAATAATAACGAAATAAACACTAGAAAACGTAGCGTAACCTGTACTAAGATTAACGCCTAGTTGAACCTAACTGTTAGACTTACAAATGAAGCTCATCATCATTTTAGGAATTTAATACAAACAAATAATTGTTAAATATGTTTGCATGATTCGCCAAAGTGAATAGGACAGTCCTTCTCCTTCTCCTCTTTCTCCTCCTCCTCCTTGTTGTTGTTGTTGTGTTGTTCTTCGTCTTCTTCTTCTTCTTTCGCATTTTATTTTTATTTAGCGGTCTTGAAGAACTCGAAATTGGACGATTTGTGATATACTTTGCAAGACGATTTACATTCAATAACTACTGAACTCAAACAGAGGGAGAAACCATTGGAGTTCTGACCACTTAACGGCAAGGCTATGTATGTGAAAGGGTGCTTATATCAGATGTGTTGTCCAAAGGGGGATGTTACAAACTCAAAAAGAACGTACTCGGTAAATCGGGTTCATTCGCAGGTAAAATTCTGTACAAACAAAACTGTAAATGTGTGACTGAATGTTTTACATATACGCGTCACTGTTCTTGAATTCAATTTTTATTGGATAGGCATTGTTACTAATTACTCGAAAATTTATAAAAGAACAAAAAAGTAATAACTCGTGGAACTATTTTTTGACAACTACGTTTGATTCCGTGAAGAAAAAATATCAGCTAGCCAGAATTTCCTCGCTCCTTGTGTCAATGCAGTACAGCTTCTCGAAGCTTCGTTAAATTTTCGCCAGAAGGCATTCGAGATTTTTACGGAAGAATTCCACGGACTTTTCTGTCGTATTTCTTTCTTTCTTTTTTTAATTGCCATAATGAAGTTACTCCTTTACAACACGTTGCTTGCAATTACACTGCTTGCATGACAGAGCATTACAGTAATAGCTTACTTACTAAGCAAAAGATTACTGACTTTCGTTACCATTATTTACAATATTTACAATACAACGCAGAGAATATAAAACGCGCATTCACACAATGCACACACCTTGCAAGTCAAATTAACTGAAAACAAACAGCTGAGAACTGCATCTGGAAAACTAAATAGAGATAAGCAAGTAACAAAAAACAACCCAACTAGTTTATATAAAAAAGTCAACATATTACACATTCACAGATACGCACACAAACAAGCCGGTAGAGGGCTGTTTTGAGTTTCTCGGTTGTTTGCTCTAAATAAAGGTACTAACCTTTCCCGCCTACTGATTAGAGTTTGCTTTCAAATGCTTTGAATTCGGTTAGATTGTTTTTCTAAGTTTTTTAAATGTTTCGTTATGTTCTATTTGTCACTTTAAGGTCGTCCAGGACGTTGAATTTTTTCTCCCTGATATGTAACCATCTTCCGACAACTTTTGCTTCTAGACCGCCCTGGACCTCCGCTTTGTACATCGCTTTAATTAGTTTTCTCCTTTAGGCCAGTTGAATGCAGCTCGTTAAGATTGGCGAAGTTACTGTTCAAGTTGTCAAGTCTCTTTCTTCGATTCAATACCAGGCGACCTAGCTGGGCTTGAGTCTGAACCCCTTGGTCACTCTTTTGGTTCTTATTCCATTCTATCATTACTAACTCTCATCTTATAGACCCGATATTTGGAAAAGTTTTCCCTTCTTTAGTCACTTCACGGCATAGAACGTTTAACCGACATCCCGATCAGTCCCAGTCCCCCTGACGAATTTCTTTCCTTGAAATGAATGACTTTCCAGAGAATTGAAACCGTTCAGCACCTACCTGCCACTAATATAACGTCACTGCAAAGCGGCAGTTATAAAGCAAAACAGTAAAAAGGCAAGAAGTGAAGAGCAGTTCCACGTGAATCAGTTAACCATATTGCTTCGAACCTGCTTTGGATTGGAATTTGATACTCAGGTGAATAATAGTGTCGGACAAATCACCTGCTTAGAACAATAGATAGGACATTGACCATCTGAAGTTAACTAAATTTATGTTAACTTAACGTCGTCGTCAATTCCGTTCCTGCCGGTATCCTTGTAATTAGAGCCCTGGAGCCATGAAATTTTTGCCGTGGAACCCGAAACCCAAAGCCTTTTTCTAGTTGTAGTCCAGACAAACATAAGGAATCTGATTAAATGGAGCCCTATAAAGTAAAGAAATAAAACCCTGGAACTCCAGTTTTTCTGTCTTGGAGCCCTGGAGCCCTTCATTTTTAGGCCAGAGCCCTGGAGCCGCAAACCCCTTTAGGACCCTGAGTTGAGGAAAGGTCACTACCGAAGACACAGCCAGGTAGTTAAGGGAGGACAACTACAACTGAGATCTCTAGACTAGTTCAACGCTTGACATCGTGTTGGCCATGAACAGTACATATAGCCCGGTGAAGTAAGGATCTCACAATTTAATCAGCGAAGCAGCTTGCCTAAGTATTTGCTTTTCCAATAGATATACGAATACAAACTTATATTATAACCCAATGTTATATTATGGATTATAACCTAATTACTGTTGCCCATCTTTACAGAATTATATATCTAGAGGTCATTTTGAGACGACTAGCGCGTAACTAGTATCAATATCGATTGACGTTCTACGATACTTCTCAAGATGAACATGAACTTTCACAGCATGAAACTCAAGTTAGAACTACAAATTTGTTTTTCTTTACTGATTACTGTATTTCTATTACTTTTTTGTGCTGAAAGTTTCAAAAGCTAGTAATAAATTATTATTAATTCAAAGCTCTTTTTTATTCTTGTGTGGAATAT
The DNA here is from genome assembly GCA_964030785.1 of Siderastrea siderea. Lineage (NCBI taxonomy): Eukaryota > Metazoa > Cnidaria > Anthozoa > Scleractinia > Rhizangiidae > Siderastrea > Siderastrea siderea. Next base: position 65,175,505 of record OZ034968.1, read on the forward strand.
TCTGGTGGAGCGATGACGTACGTAATGATTAACGCGCAGGACATCCCATCAGAGTAATGATCGAATGATCAGAAGTTCAGTGTTCAAAGCCTAGTCTCTCGTCTAGCCATGTTGTTTCCTTAAGTTAAGAAACCTTACTCTAGATTTCCTTTCTCGAAGCAGGTGAATGAAAGGAAACGCTACAAGAACGCTGGGGAGGGGGCGGGGTAATTAACCCTGCGATAGACTGCCATCTCACCTGGGGGTAATTATGGTTGATGCTCCTATAAGTCTAGTTGCTTCGTGTTACAGAAATTGGGTCTGAAAGCTATCGAACACGTTCAGTCTGTTGGATGAAACACAGAATTTACTGTTATAAGTACAGGCCGACCGTCACTACGTGTGTCACCCACTCAACGCTCGAGTCGAAATGGTCATATGGCTAGTACACCTGTCCTAAGATTTGGAGATCCAGAAGTCAAATCCTCCACTCTGGCCACTGATGTCACTGATAAGTGTGCCTTCGGTAATGCATTCTGAACTAGCTTCACGCTTTGTAAATAGCCAACGGGTTAGCTTCCAATTGGTTGAAACGCTTTTAAGCGCTTTTCAGCTTCCTACCCTATTAAGACCAGGTTACGCCCTGAGTGATTTGATATTTGCTTCGTACGCACGGCCGCTCGAGTTTGGAACTTCAATTAACGCAGACGGTTTTTAAATAAGGTTGTGTTACCTTTTTCCTCTTACTCCTCCACCACAAAAAGGAAAAAAATGCGTAGGAAGCTGAAGTTGCCCACGTAAGCCCTTTTCCTTTTTTTTGGGGGGCTCAGAAACAATATATTCAAAACTAGCATAACCTAGCTGTAATTTTGAGCGTTATATGTACATGACTTCAGTTAGAGGCAAAGATGTTGCTCACTGAACTTCAATGTTTTTGGTGTAAACATTTCTACTTAAGCTGACTTTGGAAATGTTATATAAGGGGTATAGCGGTACATAATAAAATGCTGACGGCATAAAAAAGGAGGAAAAGATAGACACCGAAACCACAAAATTACGTAATCTCTACCACTCCCCGATGTGAATTTAAAATCTTTACTATAAGAGAAGTCAGATAGTGGATTTAGTTGGTAACACTTTGTATCTCTGACAACTACAGAAATATATCAAAAGCGTGAATTTTGAAATAATTGCAAGGGCACTCAAGCCTTAATCCACACCCTCAAAAATATATGGCTATTTGCCACTTCGTGATGCATTTCGGTGTAAAGCCACTTAAGACTTGTTTAGAAGTAAACTACGTCTATCAGATGTAGTAAATTGGATGATTTTGGCTTATATTTCCAACATGTGGTTAAACGAGGTTGCATGTTATGTGCAGTCAACCTGACAGAGTAAGGGGAAATGTTTAAATATTATGATGCAAACGAGTGTCTGTGTCAAAACCGCACAATTCAGCGTCACACTTTTAGACTTAACTTTTTCCGCTTTTGGGGTTTTTAAATATAGGCTGTGTAGCACGTTCTGCGTGTGGAACCGAAGTACAAAGGACCTGGAGCTGTTCGATAGTCTACCAGAAGGTCTTTTCACAGAGAGAGATTTGGGGAGAGGGTATGTTGAACTTTTGTTAAGTGTACAATCGATACAAACCGTTAACACTACCTCTTTTGAGCTCCACAATGGAAACTTCTCAAACATTCCATTTAGGTGCCCGTTTACGAAACATTGAAGGCAAAAAGTATATGAGGGAAAAACTCTGCTTGGAAGTCTTGGAACAATCTAGACACATTTGACCACTTCACTCTCTTGACTCGTGGTTGCATGCGATAATCAATTTCAAAACGCCTGTTCTGATAGAACCAAAGGCACTGGCCTCTGAATGTTAGAGAGTTTAATAAGCAGGGCTTAAGGAGTGCGTCACGTAGGTTGGTTTCCGCATTATAGTATTATCCAACAATTGCATTTAAGAAACTGAGAGATCGTCAGCAATTTTAATGTAGCCAGATTTATTTTTATGATACACTGCTTGCCACCCCATTCAGTCGACGATCGCTGAATCAACGTTTGTCAGGTTTCCATCTGATTGGTACAATTGGTAATCATGATCACTGTTGCAGTAATCGAGCATTCCTTGGCGATTGTATGGAAGACCATGCTTAAGAAAACCGAGAGCATTTATTTGGCCAATATGACCACTACAATCTACCTCTTGAAGCGCTTCAATGAGATTTTCGTTGGACGTACACGGCCCGGGTACACGGACAGCAAAATTTAGCTCGGCTTTGAGTAGTCGAGTAAATGACAGTCATCTAAGTCGCACAACTCAATATGGTTTTCCCAGCCTTGAACATTTCGAAGGAGCTTGGCTTTTCAAATTTATACAAAAAAAAAAAAAAACAAAAACAAAAACAAAAAGGTGAAGCATGTTTTCCTTTTCTTTTAATAATTATTCAGGAAAAGCTTAAGCTTCAGATATTGAAGGCGGGTTGTCTGGACGGCGGTTGACAAAAATATATTGACACAATTGCGGGCCTCTGAAATTCAAAGGGGGAAATTTTTGTTCCATTTCTTTTACAATGTTGATTGCGAGCCAAATCGGTGTTTCGTCTTGAAGCTTTTGTTATTTATTTTGTTAAGGCCCGTTTACACAGGCGATTTTTGTCGCGCAACTCAATGCAATTTTTGTCGCGCCGAAATTGCAAGTTCAATATCGCGCGTGTAAACCAGCTGCGATTTCAGCGCGATTTTATCGCCACGATATCGCAGGAGTTTCGAACCTGTTCGAAACCTGATGCGATTTTGCTGCAATCTTTGATTAAAATGTGACAATCATGAATCAAAAGGTACTCCTCAGGAGGTTTTGTCGCTCGCAATTTGTACAGCCATGAGCGTAAACAAGGACAAAAAACGTACTAAAAACAACAAAAAGCAACTTCCTCCTCGTCATCCTTGCTTTTTAAGCTTATTTACATTTGCCGAGGTCTTTGCCGAGTTGTAAACCAACCAAAGAATTGTCTAATGGCAGTACCGTTAGATTTTGTAAAACCTCTCTATCTACGAATTCAAATAACTAAATATTTTCTTTCTCTTTGGAGATGAAAATTGGAGTCACTCCAGTTCAGTCACTCCAGTTCAGTTCGAGGTCTTTGCCGAGTTGTAAAACGAAACAAAACAAAATTGAAACAAAACAAAACGAGATTGAAGCAAAACGAAACAAAATGAAAAAACTCAAACCAAAACAAAACGTGTGCGCCTGCGCTGTAGCGAAACTGCTGCTCAAAGTTAACGTGTTTTGTAAACCGCGGCGATAAATCGCACGTGATCGCACGATAAATCGCACTAAAATCGTGCTGAAATCGCAGCAGGCTTACACGTGCGATATTGAAGTTGCAGCTTCAGCGCGACAAAAATTGCATTGAGTTGCGCGACAAAAATCGCTTGTGTAAACGGGCCTTTAAGTTACTTTCATCGCCGCAAACTCATGAGGCTTGAGACACTGTCCCTTTACACTAAAATTGAATCGGACGGACTACATTACTTTGCAAAGCCGGGTTTGTGACCGGCGGCTACATTAAACCACATCATTTGAGGTAATTATAAACCTCAAACTGATATGGTCAATTTATCACTTTTGTGGGCTTAAAATAGAATTCTTTGAACGCTCGTCTGTCGTCAGAGGAACTTCCAAGGAAACATTTTCGTTTGAATTTTTAGGACACAGTTTCCAGAAATGTCTTGTTCACCAGAGCTAATAGGCTCCTTGAACGTTTAAAAATGTTTGCAAAAACACTCTTGAAAGGAAAAAAAACACGAGCGATTGTTTGTACTGAATCCAATATACTAAAACAAAGACGGAATATCGTCACCACTTATTTCCTTTTGTTATTACGTGACACAGAGTTTACAATGTTTGTTGGGAAGCTTTTATTTCATGTTCATGAACACGGGCAATATTAATTTTTCTTTTAACGTTTTCGTGACAGTTTAGTTCAACTTTTCATGTGTCGGTAGAACCAATTCTCTTTCACGTCGACTTATAGCGTATCCAGGTGTACAGGTTGTTGTGCAAATTTAGTTTTGGTTCAATCTTCATTTTTGTTTGTCCAACAATTAATATAACAAATTAACATAATCTTAAACAAAAGGAAGACAATAGCAAGCTAAAATTGAAGCCGCAGACATACACATGGTCACGCACTGGCAAATTTTCCTAGCAACCGTATGTTAACCAACATCTATTGAACACATTGACCCCTGAACCGCCCGTAACCGCCCTTCTTTAACCACCTCCCTTGCAACACTTGTGACGTCATCAGTTTTAACGGTCCTAGACAACTTTGACAACTACCTTGTGCAGGGAGATGAGATCTTTCAAGCCGTACCAAAATGAGCGCGATTCAGTCAAACAGGCCAGAGAAAGACGCAAAAAACCGTGAAACTTTGACCAGAAAATTCCAATGAAAATCTTGTCCAACTACCCACTGGTACTTCCTTCAAAAAAAATTCACGATCCTCGAACGTTTTGCAAAATCTTTTCTCACCAAAAGGAAGCCTAGTAAATGCGCCACAAAAGAAAAACAAAAGGGGGAAAGAAAAGCAAAAGAGGCGGGGAGGAGAGAAAGCAAAAGGTAAAAGACGAAAGGACAGCGAAATTTTGCTTTCTGCGCATGCCCGAACGTTGAAAGCTGTAATTTGGCATCAGGAACAAAAGCTAGTCCAGTGCTAGACTTGTAAACAACGTTTTGGACAGTTTGGATTCTTTTTGGCTAGACAGCGACCTAAATATGGCTTGACTCGCTTCAAAAGGCATTTTTTGGCAAAATGTCCAGGAGTCAATGGGTTAACATGCCACCTGTGATGGTCTAACATTGAGGTGGAGAGGAGGGGGGAGGCGAGGGGGTGATATGTGCAGTTTAGCCTAGTAAGAAAGCGGCATGATACAGAAACCCGAGTGTAGCGACTGACCAGATTTTGAATTCTTTTTTTGCAGTTCCCGTAACACTAAAACAAACGAAACTAGCAAGCTCTGATTGGAAACAAGAATTCATGGAGCTCAAACTTAAGGTAAAATAAATAACTAACTAAAGTTTAAGTCATCTACACAGCACAGTAAGGGCCACTAATATTTCTTACATCTTTTCATTTTATTTTTTCCTATCTTTCTTTACAGTTACCGCTCTTTGTAGCCTTTGTTCTTCTCGGTATTTCGTTATCTCCGACTTATGGCACGCCCTGGAGATCCAGGCGAGTACGCAACACTCCCCGACCAACCCGTGCCTCAACACGCAAACCAGTCTGGGTGTTTACTCCGCGACCAACACGCTCAGCGCCTTCAATCTCAGAGAAAAGATGTTTCCGTATTGTGGACAAACTTCCACACTATGTCAAAGGCGCCGCCCACTATGCGTGCGTCTGAACGAATCCCAGTTGCTGCAAATGCTAAAAAACGTGGGAGGTTGGAACCCGAGGTATGTCGCTACCAGTAGAGAAGAGGCGTGCAAATTCACCGATCTTTCTATCGACGCAAAGCCACTACCTCGCAATTCCTTAGGTGACGTCAAAGGCCCACGAAGGCAACAAAAGCGCATGGTCTCTTTACGTTCAGGCTCCACTTTACGCGGGTGCTGGAGTCGAGGCTCTGTTGTGGACGGCAGCCCACTGAAGCGTCTGTGTACCGAATGCGCAGCAACCACCCAACTTCCCTCAAACGTTTTTCCGCCAATTATCAATGAAGTCATCTGCGGCGACAATGACCACTTTTGCTACCGTCACATAGGACTGTGCGCTCAAAAGGTGATCAAGTTTACCTTTCTTCGTAGAACCGGCGAGTTTGAGCGGGATGACGACCGTAGCAGCATTTTAGGGGAAGAGGTTTATGTGGAGAAGGTTAAAACCTTTGAGCAAGACGTCAGGTCATGTTGTGAATGTCGTGTATTTCCATTTTTCAGACGTGGACGTTAAGATCGCAAAAGATCCAGGCTTTTAATTTCGCTTTTAATTAATCGCAAAAGGCTTTTAATTTCGCTCGTCTAATCGTAGAAATAGTTCATTTTTACCCATTGGTAGAGCTAGAAATATAAAAAAGAAAACTAGAAAACGTAGTGTAACCTGTAATAAGAGAAAGGCTTAGTTTTACTAAACTGTTAGGGCTACGAATGATTCAAGCTCCAGTGTAATGTTTTAATTATGTAAGTCTTAGACATGTCATCATTTTAAGAATTTAATACAACTAAATAGTTGTTCAACATGTTTGCACGATTCGCCAACGATAAGAACACCGTCCTCCTCCTCCTCCTTCTTGTTCTTCTTGTCTTCTACGTTTCCCAAAATTTTTACTTCCAAATTTGAACATGTTCTGGCATGATTTTATCAATCAAATTTTGGCTGTTGTATCTGTTCAGTATAGAGAGTCATAAGGTGCTTTGGCATATTTTATTCATCCTTTAAGTGGCTTTTTGACTGACTTACTCTTATTTTTGAGCACTGTTCCCATTTTTGCTTTGGGAACGTTCCGATTAAGCGATGATTGTTCCTCTTTGGAGTGGTCCTTTTAGCATCAAAAAGAACAAATTGCTGTTAAAAATAGGAACAAAGTGTTCATTTAGAGCTAAAAAGAACCTTTTGTTCCGAATTTTTAACATTGAAAGGAACTTTTTGTTCCTAAATGAGTGGCCTAGGAACAGGTGTTCCCAATGGTATTGTTCCTCTTTTATCATTTTGGTCCTTTTTAATCGCTTGAGGAACAATTGTTCCTATTAATGCGTTCCCTTTTAGAGTGGCTGTTCCTTTATGCTGACACGAGGAACTTTAGTTCCCAATTAAATACGTTCCTTTTGTTTTGTAAAGGAACGTTTGTTCCTTTCTAACATTGTTCCTGCTTTGAAAAATTGGTTCCTCTTTATTCACTTGAGGAACAATTGTTCCCATCAACGGTTCCGTTTTGAGCGAAATGTTCCTTTTTTTTGGCACGTGGAACAGTTTGTTCCTAACCATTAGTTCCTATTTATGTAAAATGGTTCCTATTTAGAAATGACCGTTTCTTTGTACATCTTGTTCAACAGAAACATTCTCCTTTTCTTGCCATCTATGATTTTATCGCTTTTTAATTGGCAAAAACATTTGGTGTAGTGTTTTAAGTTTCAAACAACACGAAGCAGAGTCAATAGCAGATTTTTAAAGACTTTTCGAGGCCCTTAGAGACTTGCCTGGGCAAGGATGAATATAATCGCACCAACGCCATATATCACCTTAAATTTGTAAACTTACTTAAGAATAATGAACAGTGGCAAGCGGACACATGCCTGAGCATGCAAGCAGGGGCAAGTTGGGGCGGGTTGAGGCAAGTTTAAACTTGCACAATGCAGCCATTGTTTTTTGTCGCCTTTGTGTTTTCTTCACTATTTACGTAAGTAGAACAAATTGTGTGAATCACTCAGATGTCCTACATGAACAAAAAGGGTAAGGTTGACTTGTCGAAAATTGATGGCTCATCACCAAAACCAAAACGGCTTCACTTGGAAAAAGAAGAAACAGATAGCTTGTATCACTGTCCAATACAAACGTGTGATCACGATGGATTTAAAGGTCAACGCGGCTGCAGGAAACATGTGAACACCAAGCACAGTTTGTTCTTTTTCTTTGACGAAAAACCCGACGTTTCAAGTTCCAAAGAACTTGCCGATGATGATACCTCGGGTGAAATCACAAAACAAACTGCCAGGGTAATGCCTTCGTTTTCAGTTTCCAGCCAAATTGGCGAGTTATTCACGAAATGGTTGACTGGAAGTGGTGGGGAATGCAAGAAAGATCGTGTAGCTCAGCAGATAGCCAAGAGATGCTTTAAATTTCTCAAATTTTGCTGCGAAGATGAAGAGGAATTGAGTTTTGAAGTGCTGGACTTTAGCCTGAGAGTGTT
>OZ034968.1:65188398-65220898 GCA_964030785.1 Siderastrea siderea
GAACTTAAACTCAACCGAAGCTTCATGTCTCTGGGAAATCTATAAATAACAATTGTCTAAAACGAAAACAAAAAATGTATGAAAATGTATGAACTGGAAGCTCCATGGCTCCACAAAATCCGTAAAATCCATCTTTTCCGCGTGTGGTGAAAAGTTATTTGAAATGGAAAAGGTGTGATGCATTTAGTGTCACCATTTAAGAGCAAACTTGGTAATGAAATGCAAGAAATGATTGTCTTTCTCATGCCTTTTCACAACGGACCTTTTTTAAAAGAAGTTTCTGTAATGTTCAAAGTGGAACTTAAACTCAATCGAAGCTTCATGTCTCTGGAAAATCTATAAAAAACAATTGTCTAAAACGAAAACAAGAGCTCCACGGCTCCACAAAATCCGTAAAATCCATCTTTTCCGTGTGTGGTGAAAAGTTCTTTGAATTGGAAAAGAAATGCATTAAGCATTGACTGCTGGTGAAATTCATAGACAGTAAAACTCTTAAAAAGAGTAGCGGAAAAGACGGATTTCACGGATTTCCCGGAGACATGAATGTATAATAAGATAACTTGCAGTCCTGACTGACTGCTAACTGAAAAAGACTCTTAAAAGAGTAGCGGAAAAGACGGATTTCACGGATTGCCCGGAGACATGTATGTTTAATAAGATAACTTGCAGTCCTGACTGACTGCTAGTTATCTTATTGAACATTCATGTCTCCGTGAAATCCGTGAAATCCGTATTTTCCGCTACTCTTTTAAGAGTCTTTTTCAGTTAGCAGTCAGTCAGGACTGCAAGTTATCTTCTTAAACATTCATGTATCCGGGAAATCCGTGAAATCCGTATTCTCCGGTACTCTTTTTAAGAGTTTTACCGTGTATGAATTTCACTACAACGTTTGCGTGAGTGTCCTTAAGGAATTCTCTGGACTGACCATGAAAGGAAGAAGTTTCAATAAACTTTATACTGCATGAGCTCCTTTTAAAGACAATTCTGTATTAGTTTCTCATTTAAGATAACAATTGCACTGTTGTGGTGGAAATAGCATTATGCAGTATGGTTTTTTAATTAAGAATGACATCTTCCTGAGAACATCAACAAAAATTCAGCTTTTTACCATATGAAAAACACTAGCTTACATATGTATTTTGGAAAGTCTGAAATAAAGCTGTATTCTAAAAATTTACAGAAATACACTTTTCAGTGACCTAACATATAATTAGCTCTGCACAGTAAGACAACTGTAATGAAAATGGTAATTTTTTGCCGACTACTGTTAAAAAATACCTATAAACCAACCAAAGTTTGCGGAAATGTGCATTTTGGAAAAACACAAAATGTTTTGGAAGGCGTTAATCCATAGAGAAGTCTATCTTGAAAGCGTGCCCTCCCCCTCATCCATACAAACTCTGTAAATTCTTCGATTTTAGAAGCCACTTATTGAGCTTCTAGAGGGATTTTCAAATAAGTGTCGTAAAACCACAGACAAAGTAATTACTGTGACCAATCACAACAGACGCAAGCAACACAATCAACCAATCAGAACTCGAAGCAAGTGCATGAAAATCGTTTCAAGCGCGGGAAAATGCTGCAGGCTTAAGGTTACTCCGGACCTTCGCGGATGTCCTCCCGTGTCCTCCTGGAAAAAATTCATATGCGTGCCACTTTAAAGGAAAGCACGGCAAACTATATATCGTTGGAAAGCTGAATAAATGTACATTTCGGAAAAAAAATATGAATTGCCAGTTTCTTCAATTCCACAAAAGAAAATTGCAAAAATGACCGCCAAAATGACCATGTGCCATTCAATTAAACAAATGAATTAATAGGGTACCAAAATTCGGCACACTTCTGTGAAATTGGCCTGAACATTCCTTAAATGTCGTGAAACAAAAGAGCGTCGGGAATTTTTGAAATTTATAATATTTCACCCGTGGTGATCTTCAATGCCATGCCCATCGCGCATTCTTTGCTGCCCGAACTTGAAAAATTAATTAAAATGTAACCAGTCAGAATATCGAAAAATGCTGACACACTTTTGATGATTAATCCTTAGTGATTAATACTGTGCAGTTATTTTGCCAATGCGCTTGAACTTGATACCCTATTAATTCAATTGAATGGCACATGGTCATTTTCATGGTTGTTTGCGATTTTCTTTTGTGTAATTGAAGAAACCGGCAATTTATATTTTTTCCGAAATCTACATTTATTAAGCTTTCCAACGATATATAGTTTGCTGTCTTTTCCTTCAAAATGGTGCGCATAAGAATTTTTTCCCCGAGGACACCCGCGAAGGTCCGGAGTAACCTTAAGCAAGCCACTATTGGTTTTACTTCTGATTGGTTGAGAAATAGCACGACTTCTAGCTTCAAGCGCGGGAAAATGCTGCGAGCAAGCCACAACTGGTTTTTGGTTTTACTTCTGATTGGTTGAGAAATGGCGCAAGTTTTTTTTTCTTTAACCAATCACAGAGCATAGCAAAGCAAACCCAAGGCAAATGCAAATTCTTTACTGCCCTTCGCACACCGCGCAAAAAGCGCAAGTAATAACACAACGACAATCATGGAGTGTGACTCGTGCTGGGTGCCTGATGGACAGCATGAACCAGCGCTTTATTAAACAAGATTATAAAGAGTGCAAGTATTGACAATAAATTGTGATAACGTAAGCGGAATAACACCGCAACTGATGCACAAGGTAAAACGAGGAAAAACCGAATAATTACAGTGATCTTAAACAAATAATAAATATAACGAAATATATTTAATACTTAAGATCAACACGGATACACGTACAGTACTATAGAAACTGAAATTAAAAGACAGTGCAAGTGCAGTTACATGAATAAAAAAGCTTAACGAAAAAAATGAAAGCTAGGAAAAAACCTATAAAAGGAAAATACAATGCTTTGATACGCCGCCCGGTACGAAAACCCGGAATAAAAAACCCCATTGGGACAAAAAAGCCCGGGAACGTACTCCTCGATCGAATGCAGCGTATAGAGCTCCGAGGGTTAGAGCTTTAGACTTAATTCATAATTTTAAGTTTGGTTCCACCCGGCGACTGTCCAAAAGGCGAGATAGCCAAAAAATGCTAATACCTCGGTATTTATACAAATATTTATTAGCATACCGTCAAACGTAGTTACGTAATCTTAAATAATTAAGAACAAAAGGATATCACAAACGTCATGAAAATGCTACGAACCGTAATGAAAACGCTTTCCAACTACACGCTGTTACGTTGGAAAGCATTTATTCATTACTACCCTTCGCACACCGCGCAAAAAGCGCAAGTAATAACACAACGACAATCATGGAGTGTGACTCGTGCTGGGTGCCTGATGGACAGCATGAACCAGCGCGAGAGAAAAACAAAGACGAGAAACGAACGTGGAGCAAAACAGGATCTTCTGTTGCGAGGCAGAAATGTTATAAATTGATAGCTCTGGACACTTTCAACTTATCATCAGTACTAAAGCTTATATAACTATGCTTAGACTTGTCTGATTTCCAGCCGGCATGCCTATCCAGAAACTCACCAGAAATGCCCGCGGCGCTAGGCGCAGTAGCATCCCCCTTTTTAAGACTATGGGTGCCAAATTTGTTGCAATCCTTGACAAAAATACTAATAGTCTCCCGAAAAATTTCTCTAACTCTAAAATAGCTAATAGAATGTTGAAGTGCGGTGCCTTTAGACGAAAGTCTACAAACTAAAGGCTGACCTGGCTTATCAGGCAACTTAGATAACAATTTTTCGGTGATAGAAACAGGACAAGTAATTTTATCAGACCTTGCAAAATAAAAGTAATGACCTTGAGAACGCTGATCAGTCTTACGTTTAGGACAAAAAATTGACATATGGTCTGGAAATATAGAAACGTGACTTCTGTTTACATGAATAATTTCATCACAGCGCATGAGACCAGCAATGCATGTATAATAAATATAAAACAGGTTCTCACGTTAAATAAAGAAGCCTGTGGGGTGTTGAATTTTTCTGCAACTTTGGTAATCACATCTAGGTCTAAAGACTGTTTTCCTTGTACCGGCTTTCCCAATAAACGCTTAGACGCTTCTAGAACTTGCTTCACTAAACTACTTTCTGTAGGGGAAGAAATCCCAGCAATTTCGTGCACCCATCTAACAGCATAAACAGCGGATTCAATTGGTGCAGGCGAATTACATGACTCAACTTTCTCCCTGAGGTATAAACAAAACAAAAAAGGCGAAACAGGAAACTGATTAAAGCCTAAATTGTCTTTTTCCTATTTTTTCCAATTTAGCCATGCGTTTTTATACTTAACATCGGAAGAAGTAGCTTTAGAACAAAGCACAAAAGCAGGAAGAGAGTCGGCTAGACTCTTCAACTTGTCAGACATGGGCTGAAATCTCTCAGACCACAATCCAGCTTGAAAGACGTCTATAAGAACAAACAAAAAAGAACATACATGCAATCATCAGATCTAATCGAATACGACTAGCTGGCAAAATTCAGTCTAAAGGGGAGAACATTAAATTTAGGCAAGCCCGAAAAAATAGACTTCTTGTTAGTATATACAAGAGAGGAACCCCTGCCGGGGAGAAAAAACATGTCCCGTGATCTAGGTAAATAACAAAAATCCTTAACAAATTCTGGCAACAAAAACGGACAATCGTAAGAACATAACAATGGCCAAAATGGTGCAGATTTCCACTCAGGTACATTTACAAGAGTACGTTTAGCCTCACAATTTTCCATGTGGTATAAAACTGCGCAAATTAGGTGAGGAGGCGGACAAACAAATTGTTACAGTCTTTTTCGCAGTCCTGAGTAAAGCAATCAACTGCCTCAGTGCCAGGACACCAGAACTTAGACTTAAATCGGCGCAAATGAGAATTATAACTACACGCCATCCTGTCCACATCGAAAGGACCCCACATATTTGCAATCACCTTGAACAAATCAGGACTTAACATCCAATCGTCAGGGTCAACAATACGACTTAAATAGTTGGCCAGCTCGTTCTCAGCTCTGGGAATCCACTGAGTCTGAAAAGACACACTGTTAGTCAAACAAAAACTAAAAATTTCTACCGCAATCTGCTGCAAATGTGCGACACTGCTCCCATTGTGTACAATACGAACGACATTCTGGTTGTCTGAAAAAATCTTAACCTTCTTACCCATGATAAAGCTCTGAAAGCTTTTTAAGGCTAAGAAAATAGCCATTAACTCGCGAAAGGAAGAACTCTTTGCACGCTCAAACGAGCTCCACATTCCGGAACAAAATTTCCGACCGCTACCAAAAGTTAAGTGAGCACCATAGCCAGACTGGCTAGCATCGCAGGTTAAAACTGCGCTAGACGACAAAGGTCTATTAATTGGATAGCCATTAAAGGCTTCTACATGAGTTAACCAAAATTTCAGCTCTTGTAAAACCCCTTCGGGTGCGGCAAGCACATCATACCATGACTTCCTCAACTGAATGAAAAAATACATTTGCCTAGTAAATAACCTGGCGACAGGCCCTAATGCAACAGTGAGAGAAATTACAAATCCAGAAACACGTGCTACGTCCCTAACGCTAAGTTTAGGAAATTCATGAATAAGCCCAGTCAAAACTTGACTTTAACTTCACAATCTTTTTCTCAGGAATGACAAAGAGCATTCGAATTGTATCTATAACAATCCCTAACCACTCCCCCAACTGACGAGGCTCCCAGTTGGATTTCTTCTCATTACCCTTCCAGCCAGAATGCTGGAGATCAAACCTGACCAATGTACTTGCAGATTGTGCATCTGATAAAGTTCTGCAAGCAAAGATTCCATCATCAATATACACAATAGCGAAAATACCGAGAGATCTCCAACGAGCAACGAAAGGTTTAAACATCTTGGTAAATAAATAACAAGCTGAAGACAATCCAAAAGGCAAAACTTTGAAAACAAAATATCTTTCTACTCCATCGAAGGACCATGAAGACCCTAGAAATTTCCAAAACTTATAGTTAACATCCAGATGATGATAACCAGACTCTATGTCAAATGTGAAAAACCAAAAATTCTCTCTAAACATAACCGCTATAAAGTAGGGAGACCTTCATATTTAAACTTAAACTTCTTAACGAAAGGATTAGCAGATCTACTGATATCTAAGACTAAGCGAAGCTTATGCCCCACAACAACAGAAAGAGGGTTACAACAATAGGGTCTTGAGAAAACTTCTATCACACATCTATTCAGTAAAAGCTCGTTAATAGCCTTAACAACAAATTCTGGGTTATTTAAGGTACTTCCGTTGTTTTTGAGGTAGCACGTTGGTGGAAGAGCAACGAATGGAATCATGTAACAATTTAACAGAACTCCAATTACAAGGGCAGACAGTTGAAAATTATTGAACTACCAAGCCTTGCGAGCGGCAATACGGCCTTGAACAGACTGTTCAGGAGTGGATGCTTCGATCACATCAGCGTTCTTGAACTCTAATAAGTCTACTAGATCAGTTTCACCTGAATCGTCGTACTGAGACAGCTGGAAATCAGCAATACCGAACCCAGAATCACTTGGATCCTTGAGTGGTTGACATAATGGTTGGCTGCGTGGGCAACTGGACCAACTGGCGTTGCCAAGTGTAGCCGGAATTGCTGTTCGTGGCGGGCAAGTTCCTTGAACGGTAGCAGCTTCTCCAGAAATGGCCAGGTTTACCGTAGAGGTAACAGCCGCTCATAGAAGAAAATGAAGCAGGAAGATCATTAGTAGATCTAGGAGCGAGACACCTAGATTCTAGCTTAAATTTACTATGTTTTTTAGCTCTCTCCGACTTTTTCTTCTCTCTTTGACTTTCCACATCTTTAAGAACTTTGCGAATCCTTTTCTCATCGGATTCGTCCTCAGCTATTAAGGAATCTGCTTGTACTCGGTAACAAAATCTCAGCCATGTAGATCTGCGAGTACTATATGCTTCAAACGCATGGCAACAAGATTCTTACCTTCCTCCAAGGTATTCCTGACCTCGTGGAGTTTGCCAGAATAAAGAGCTTGAATGGCATTGTCGAAGCAAGTGGCGACCTTCTCCTGATGAATGTATTGCTCCTCGTTGCCCTTAGATTTAAACGAGTGGCGAGCCGAATTTTCTAAACGCATTTTCTTAACTGCAGAGTTGACGGACTCGTCGTTCTGCCTTTTCAACTCCTCCTTAAAAGAACAAGTTCGTTCGAGAGAAAACTTTTCAACTCCGCCAACATCGGTGCAGTGGCTGCGAACGAACCAGCTGCTGCGGGGCCAGCGATATGAGAAGAACTAGAGACTGCAGGACCTTGAGAAAGACCTGCATCCGTAACTTGCGGTACGGAACCATCCATCAAAACCGAAAAAACGAAAAAAGTAGACTTTCAGGTTGGTTCCACCTGGCGACTGTCCAAAAGGCGAGATAGCCAAAAAATGCTAATACCTCGATATTTATACAAATATTTATTAGCATACCGTCAAACGTAGTTACGTAATCTTGAGTTTCAAAATAATTAAGAACAAAAGGCTATCACAAACGTGATGAAAATGCTACGAACCGTAATGAAAACGCTTTCCAACTACAAGCTGTTACGTTGGAAAGCATTTATTACTTTCGACACTCCGATAGAAAACCGCTCTGGATTCCACTAATTAGTTTCAATCTAAGCACCATTCTTGTGGTGCTTTATCAGATTGTAGAGGGAATTGTTGTCATTCACTCAACTCGTTCAATTCGTTCCCAACTCTCTTTCGTTTCTAAAGTGGCTGAAAGATTTGCGAGAGCCATGAATTACTTTCGATACTCAAACTGTAAACGCCATCTATTATAGGCAAAAGCTACATATTGTGGCAGTAGTAATTGTGCACATCTCCGGCCCTTATAGGAAATACTGACTGGAACAGCAATTCACCAGAAGAACAAGGTGCTTAGTTGACAGAATAATGCAGTAAAAATGACCGTACCCGTGCAGTACGTAAACGTCCCCATTAAAAATAACTGCATTAAACGTTTGTGTTTTACATTGCAATGTGCTCCTAATTTGACGTTTTTCTAAGATGTCCATTTTACGGTTATCCAAGACAAAATGATTTTTCTCGAACAAAATTCTACAAGGCGTGTGCAGGTTTCAATTAAGAAATTCCGCCTAAAATTGTAGTATTTTATTAAGCATACAGTATAACTTTGTGACTGTGTTGTATGAATAACCTAAAAATGTGGTCATGTGGTCAAGTAATTACCAGCAATTATTGACTACTACTATGATCTCTTGTGAAACTTAATTATGCAGTACAAGGTGGCTCTGACCCTTTTGTCGGTGTGATTACTAAAATGAAAGCTGTTGAACAGTACGTTTCCGCAGAGGTCCTGTTGACTGTGCTGTACAAGGTGATGTAAAAGTATGATCAAGTAACTTTTGAAACTTCTCCAAAGAGTCGGTGAACATTCAAAACGAAGATGTATTGAGCCTGATTGAGCAGTAATTTCCTGTGATCTGATTCATTATGTTTTATACGGGTGTATATATCTTTTGCGTGCTCAAAGGTTGTAGATGAAACCTTAACGAAGTTTCATAATCAGTTGGTGCTGCAAAGTTTATTATATTATGGTCTAAATTGAAAGTTGGTCATGCCTATAAGGCAGCTTTTTACTTCAGGTGCCCGAGAACTCTTATTAGTTCAGTCATCTTTTGTAGCGATCTTGTTATAAATAGCTGAATACATCCCACATTCACAGCAGGAACTGATCTCTTGAGTGTACTCTTCCCAGATTTCCTTATACACAGTCTTGGCAGTCACAGCGCTCAACAAAGCGTCGAACTGGAACATACCGGTCGAGCGCAAAATTAACAATTTCAGGCTTCGCTGAAAACACATCCCCATCTTAGCAGCACACTGCATGTCGATCGCTGTCGCGACAAACCACTTCATTGATGTACCTTGGGAATCGATCATTTGGGAGGCGAGTTGTGGCGGCGCACTCCGTACATAAGCGATGCTCACTGGTGCCATCATTTATTGTACCTCGTCCCTGGCACCCTCGCAAAAGGGTGCCTGGTGACGTGGGGATGGACCTCTTGCGACGCTGGAGTTCAATGTCAGATTGTATTTGATCAGCTTGGCGTTTTCCTTTGCTGTTACTCAACTGCTTCGAAGAGTTGCCGGCCATCGTTGGAGGTCGAGTTGGAGTAGAGCTCTTGAAGGGAGTTAAATCCTGGAATCCGCAAGCGTCAATCACCCGTACAGCGGTGTATCGTCTGATAAATCCACCTACGCTCTTCAGTTGAGTCATCAGTTCGGTGATGTTTTTACGCAAGCACACAATGGGGCCGGGTTCATCCTGCACTCGGGTAACTATTGTACGGTTTCGGCAAATTTCCGGACCAGATGGTTTTGTTGTTGTTGCTGGTGGTGGTTGTTCTGTGATACTGGAAGTAGTTCACAGTCAATGCTTAATGCATTTCTTTTCCATTTCAAAGATCTTTTCCCCCACACGGAAAAGATGGATTCTACGGATTTAACGGTGAACCACCAAAGATCGTGATCAACCTTTGCTTTAATACAATTTTTGCAATCCAACACTGATTGTATAAACTCAACGGATATAACGGATATGCTGGAGACAAACTCACGTAGATATCATGAAACAAAATCGCTCTGATATAAATTTAAGGCTACAGTATAGGAACAAGTGTGCCTTTTCATGGCCGTTCCCCTTACGAGGAACGCTTTTGCGGAGAATCGTCCAGATTTATTTGTAGTTCTTAGCAAAAGATCTGAGAATGTGCTTTTTAGCTTTTTCCTGCATAAGACTACCAACAGATATAATTTTAGAAAGATTTTTGCAGTACTTAGTGTTATTTTAAGGCTTCAAAAAAGGGGAACTGAATTTTTGGGAAACGATCCTTGTTCTTGTTCTTCTAGTTCTTGTCCTTGTCCTTGTTCTTGTTCTCCTTCTTCTTGTTCTTCTTCTTCTTGTTCTTCTTCTTCTTGTTCTTCTTGTTCTTCTTCTTGTTCTTCTTGTTGTTGTTGTTGTTGTTGTTCTTCTTCTTCTTCTTCTCCTTCTACTACTTCGTTTTCTTCTTCTTCTTTTCCTTCTTCTCCTACTTCGTTTTCTTTTTCTTCTTCCTCTTCTTTTTCTTCTTCTTCTTTAGCGTTTCCCAAAATGTGTTTTTTGAATCATTTCTTTATCTTTTAACTTGATTTATGAAACCAAAGTTTGCCAGTTTCATATGTTTAATGCAAAGGAACTTTAAAGTCTTTGGCGTTCCTCCACTTTTTACGTGAGCCTTATTTTAACAGATTGGCACTTTTGCCTATTGTTCCGATATCTGATTTTGGAACGTTCACTTTTGCAAACACGCGGAACAACTGTTCCCAAGTGACATGTTCATTTTTTGCTAAATTGGAACAACTTTTGATATGAATGGGAACAAAATATTCATGTGAAGCTAAACTGAGGGAACGTCTGGTTCGCAATTTTCACTCGCGAGCGGAACTTATTGTTCCTCAATGGATACTTTAGGAACATGTTCCTAACAGTGTTGTTCCTGTTCTGACAAACCGGTTCCTTTTTAGTTCTTTAAGGAACTCTTGTTCCTTTTGATGCGTTCCCATGTAGTGTAAACGTTCCTTTTTCTTCGCGCGTTCTCTAGTTCTTGTTCCCATTGACCCACCTGGTTCCTATTCAACTTGTTGTGACATGCCGTTCCGTTTCATTCAATTAAGGAACAGGCTGTGCCTGTTTAAAGGTTCCGTTTTAGACGATGAGTTCCTCTTGAAGTAAATGTTCCCAATTGCTTGTTCCTGTTCATGTAAAATAGTTCCTCATTGCTAGTAGTGTTCCTTTCTTTGAAATGGGTAAGAGTTATCTCGCCTTAATGAAAGGGTCCTTTTCATCATTGAGCAATTTTTTTGTGAAGGGCGTGTTTTTTCCCTGTCGCCTTGTTGTGAATTAGCATACATGATAGTTGAACACCATTATTGTAAATTCTAAAAATGACAGTTTCAAAGAATTGTCAGGACATGTTTTGACGCAACTGGTTTGCCAAACAAGGGCAAGTCATGGCAAGCCTAGGCATGCACGGGCAATTAGGGGCAAGTTGTGACACGTTCAAGCATGCACGATGACTATATTGTTTCCGATTTTTCCAGCCCCCCTTCATCTGTCGACCAACGCCCTCCCTGCCTACCCGCGTCCAACAGCCTTTGCCTCTACCCCGTGTCCTACAACCTCCGCGTCTACTCGCGAACATCACCTTGCGTGAGTACCCCGCGATAACACCCGTACCTTCAATTTCAAAGAAAAGATGTGGCTGTATCCTTAGTAAGCTACCCCGCTATTTGCAAAATTTTATTAGGTGCTGCCCAGTGTGCTTGCGCCTCAATGAATCCCAGTTGTTCCAAAGGCTCAAAGACGTTGGCGGCTACAACCCGAGGTACGTGGCCATCAACAGAAAAGAGGCGTGCAAATTTGCTGACCTCTCTACAGACCTCCAACCCCTACCGCGCAATTTCTCTGGTCCGTTCAAAAACCCTCGAGAGAGAAGAAAGCCCATGGTCACCTTAAGTTCAGGCTCTGTTTTACGTGGGTGCTGGAGTCGAGGCTCTTTCGTGGATGGCAGCCCACTGAAGCGTCTGTGTACCGAATGCTCAGCAACCACCCAAGTTCCCTTCAATGTTTTCCCGCCATTTATCAACGAAGTCCTCTGCTCCGACGATGATCATTTCTGCTACCGTCACATAGGACTGTGCATTGAAAAGGTTCTGAAGTTTACTTTTCTTCGACGAACCGGGGAATTCGAGAGAGATGACGACCTTAGCATCTTAGTTGGAGCAGATGGCTATGTCGAGAAAACTGAAACTTTCCAACAAGACATCAGGTCATGCTGTGAATGTCGCCTATTTCCATTTGCATTTGGTGGTCGTTAGCTCGTAAGACGGCTGGAATGCTGCTGATGTCGTATCAAGCCGGGATAGTTTTCAATCCATTGTTAGAAAAATTAAGTGAGTCATAAAGTGCAAAACCTTGTCTGAACTACAGGCATATTTAAAAACAGGCTAGCATTGTGTAGGTGTCAAAGATACAAGCGTGTAAAGGCTCTAATAGTTAAAATAATGAGGTTAAAAGGGCGGCATTTATAACGGTGTATTCATTAGAACCGTGTAACTTAGTCTTAAGGACTTTTAACGTTGGACTTAGATAGATAATTATAATCAAGTCAAATAAAACTGAGGTTAGCCTCCTTCTTCAAATTTCCCCTCTGTTCAAATGATATCTTCGATATTATCGACGATGACCACTTTTGCTACCTTTACATAGGACTGTGCGTTCAAGTGATCAAGTTTACCTTCTTCGAAGCACCCGTTTGTTTGAGTTGTTTTGTGTTGAAAATTGATTTCCGTACAATCCATAACCAGACGTTTGACAAGAACTTAAACGCTTTTCTAGAGTTTACTGAACGAAGGATATTACGGACACTACATTGAAAAAGAAAACTGCGGAAAAAAGTCTAACCGCACTGACATTCGGCTGGCGAGTAAAGAAATGTTCTTCACCGCGTGTTTTATTCTAAATATAGCACATGCATTAAAGAGGTCCGGTGAGCAAATTGATGACAGCATTTTAAAGGAGTTTTTCTTAGCTTGTTTCACGAGAACACCGGACTGAGATCTCTGCAAAGCCGTGAATCTGTTTCATACAAATGCGCTGACGAAGTATTTCTTTGTTTGTGATGAACGCCATCCATTCGAGTACGCATCAAACGCACCTTCGTTTAACAATTTATAATAAACGTGCCTTTGAATACAGATTTTAATTTCGAGAGATTATTCTTCTCCAACCAGTCTGCTACAAATTCTAGAGTTTTTCCCTGGAAATAGGTAGTCTTCTCTACGCGGTCCGGCGCAATTGTGTCAACTGAGAAGTGATAAGCTAGTGACGTGCTTCACAAGAAAAACGAGAAGTTATTTTCGATTTGCCCCGCCCCCCCACCCGCGGGACAAAACAGTTTCAAACAATTCCCACCCCCGGGCCCAAAGGGCTGGACTTGTCCCGGGGGTTGCCCGGGGGGGATGGTAACAGGTAAAATTGACTGAAAGTAGCTTGTTCATTTGAAGGCTCGGATCACATGTTCAGGTTTCCGTTCACGCGTGACGTGGATCAACTGTAACCACAATTGCAAGCACAGGTATATTTACTTCAATGCTTTTTTGAGCACCTGTCTGACTTAAGTAAAGTGTCATATAAGACACCTTTCAAAGACACGTCTTGTTAATACCCACAAGTAAGTCTACGTACTTTTTTTCAACAGATTTTTCTGAGAGTAACAGCCTCGATACTTTTAATCTGATCCTTGGTGCAATCGATTTAATTTTCTCCGCTTCGCTCCCTGAAAGCGAAGAGGAAACGTGGGAAGAATCACAGCCTTGGTTAAGGAGTCAGAACGAGCCCCATCATCAACGCCAGCGCCATGGATGGTTTTGGAGAAAGAAACCAAGAACTACCCCCAGTATCACAGAACAACCACCACCAGCAACAACAACAAAACCATCTGGTCCGAAAATTTGCCGAAACCGTACGATAGTTACCCGAGTGCAGGATGAACCCGGCCCCATTGTGTGCTTGCGTAAAAACATCACCGAACTGATGACTCAACTGAAGAGTGTAGGTGGATTTATCAGACGATACACCGCTATACGGGTGATTGACGCTTGCGGATTCCAGGATTTAACCCCCTTCAAGAGCTCTACTCCAACTCGACCTCCAACGATGGCCAGAAACTCTTCGAAGCAGTTGAGTAACAGCAAAGGAAAACGCCAAGCTGATCAAATACAATCTGACATTGAACTGCAGCGTCGCAAGAGGTCCATCCCCACGTCACCAGGCACCCTTTTGCGAGGGTACCAGGGACGAGGTACAATAATTGATGGCACCAGTGAGCATCGCTTATGTACAGAGTGCGTCGCCACAACTCGCCTTCCAAATGATCGATTCCCAAGGTACATCAATGAAGTGGTTTGTCGCGACAGCGACATGCAGTGTGCTGCTAAGATGGGGATGTGTTTTCTGCGAAGCCTGAAATTGTCATTTTTGCGCTCGACCGGTATGCTCCAGATCGACGCTTTGTTGTGCTCTGTGACTGGCAAGACTGTGTATAAGGAAATCTACACTCAAGAGATCAGATCCTGCTGTGAATGTGGGATGTATTCAGCTATTTATAACAAGATCGCTACAAGTGATGACTGAACTAATAAGAGTTCTCGGGCACCTGAAGTAAAAAGCTGCCTTATAGGCATGACCAACTTTCCATTTAGACCATAATATAATAAACTTTGCAGCACCAGCTGATTTGGAAACTTTGTTAAGGTTACATCTGCAATCTTTGTGCACGCAAAAGATATATACACCTGTATAAAACATGATGAATTAGATCACAGGAAATTACTACTCAACGACGCGCAACACATCTTCGTGTTCAATGTTCACCGACTCTTTGGAGAAGTTTCAAAAGTTACTTGATCATGCATTTAGATCACCTTGTACAGCACAGTCAACAGGACCTCACGGAAAACGTACTGTTCAATAGCTTTCATTTTAGTAATCACATCGACAAAAAGGTCAGAGCCACCTTGTACTGCATAACAAAGTTCCACAAGAGATCATAGTAGTAGTCAATAATTGCTGGTAATTACTTTCATATGACCACATTTTTAGGTTATTCATACCACACAGTCACAAAGTTATACTTTGTACTTAATAAAATACTACAATTTTAGGCGGAATTTCTTAATTGAAACCTGCACACGCCTTGTAGAATTTTGTTCGAGAAAAATCATTTTGTCTTGGGTAACCGTAAAATGGACATCTTAGAAAAACGTCAAATTAGGAGCACGTTGCAATGTAAAACACAAACGTTCAATGCAGTTATTTTTAATGGGGACGTTTACGTACTGCACGGGTCATTTTTACTGCATTATTCTGTCAACTAAGGACCTTGTTCTTCTGGTGAAACGCTGTTCCAGTCAGTATTTCCTATAAGGGCCGGGGATATGCACAATTATTACTGACACAATATGTAGCTTTTGCTTATTAATAATAGATGGCGTTTACAATTTGAGTATCGAAAGTAATTCATGACTCTCGCAAATCTTTCAGCCACTTTAGAAACGAAAGAGAGTTGGGAACGAATTGAACGAGTTGAGTGAACGACAACAATTGCCTCTATAATCTGATAAAGCACGACAAGAATGGTGCTTAGATTGAAACTAATTAGTGGAATCCGGAGCGGTTTTCTATTGGAGTGTCAAAAGTAGTTTGCATTTGCCTTGGGTTTGCTTTACTATGCTCTGTGATTAGTTAAAGAAAAAAACTCGCCCCATTTCTCAACCAATCAGAAGTAAAACCAAAAACCAGTTGTGGCTTGCTTGCAGCATTTTCCCGCGCTTGAAGCTAGAAGTCGTGCTATTTCTCAACCAATCAGAAGTAAAACCAATAGTGGCTTGCTTAAGGTTACTCCGGACCTTCGCGGGTGTCCTCGGGAAAAAATTCGTATGCGCGCCATTTTGAAGGAAAAGACGGCAAACTATATATCGTTGGAAAGCTTAATAAATGTAGATTTCGGAAAAAAAATATAAATTGCCGGTTTCTTCAATTACGCAAAAGAAAATGGCAAACAACCATGAAAATGACCATGTGTCATTCAATTGAATTAATAGGATATCAAATTCAAGTGCATTGGCAAAATAACTGCACAGTGTTAATCACTAAGGATAAATCATCAAAAGTGTGTCAGCATTTTTCGATATTCTGAATGGTTACTTTTTAATTAATTTTTCAAGTTCGAGCAGCAAAGAATGCGCGATGGACATTGCATTGAAGATCGCCACGGGGGAAATATTATAAATTTCAAAAATTCCCGACACGATTTTGTTTCACGGCATCTAAGGAATGTTCAGGCCAAATTTCACAGAAGTGTGCCGAATTTTGGTACCCTATTAATTCATTTGTTTAATTGAATGGCACATGGTCATTTTGGCGGACATTTTTGCAATTTTCTTTTGTGGAATGGAATTAACTGGCAATTTATATTTTTTCCCGAAATCTACGTTTATTCAGCTTTCCAACGATATATAGTTTGCCGTGCTTTCCTTTAAAATGACGCGTATATGAATTTTTTCCCGGAGGACACGGGAGGGCACCCGTGAAGGTCCGGAGTATCCTTAAGCCTGCAGCATTTTCCCGCGCTTGAAACGATTTTCATGTATTTGCTTCGAGTTCTGATTGGTTGATTGCGTTGCGTGCGTCTGTTGTGATTGGTCACAGTAATTGCTTTGTCTGTGGTTTTACGACACTTATTTGAAAATCCCTCTAGAAGCTCAATAAGTGACTTCTAAAATCGAAGAATTTACAAAGTTTGTATGGATGAGGGGGAGGGCAAGCTTTCAAGATAGAGTCTTCTCTATGGATTTTCTCGAGTTTTGAAACCTTGTACTGTTTTCTTTGTTAGTGACTTGCCAAGACTTCTAACTTGATAGGCCCTCTCAAGTGACAAATCAACTTTTGCAGCCAGTTGATTTTTTGTGATATTTTTTTGTTTGTTTAGTTGATTTTTTGCGAAATTTTGTATCCAGTCCTATTCCTGTACTCGTTCTTAAGGTGATGAATCATGATGTCTTTGCCGCGGGCGTTTTTCCCGCGCTTGGCGCAATATTGTATTTGCTTGAAGCCTTGTTTGATACATTGGGCTGGTGGCTTGTTGTGATTAGCTAGAGCTATTACGCTAGTTTTGGTTTTACGACACGCAGTTGAAACCTGCAGATTTCAAAAAGAAAACTGTATGAAACAAAAGTTCTACTTGTTACAGTAAATTCTATTCTGTCACCGAATCCAAGCTCAATTAAGTACAATTCATTTTGAAGACATTTTGTTAAAGGGAATTATGATAAACTCATCTTATCAGTTTAAACATGCCACTATCTGATTAGAAGAGGGGAATGAAAACAGAGAGCAGGGAAAGGGTATTCCCCCAGTTTGTAACAGGAAGATTATAGTTACATAGATGTGTCCTTTATTGAAACCTGTAGCCTGTTCCAGGCGTTCAGAGAGTGGAGTGCGAGCGAAAAATTTAGCAAGTGAAAAAAGCGGGAAAAACAGAGAAGACTGGGGACTCTTCTAGTTAAAGATGCCACTACTTGTTTGCTAGAGGGAATGGAAAACTGAAGGGCATTCCACCAGATTATAAAAGAAAGCTGTAGTTAATAAAAGTTTCCTTGACGTAATTCTATTTTATTTTTCTTTTGTTTTTTCTTAATAAACTTCCGCTTTAATATTGCCCTTGAAATATTGATCTTATCGGTTTGTTTGTGTTTTCTGAGTAACCACAGAAACCAGGCTCGTTCGAAAAAGCCCAGGCACCTAGCAACAAAACTCAAACCGCTCGAAAACATTACTTTGTTGTTTTCCTAGATTTTAAAATCCAGTTTGAACAGAAAAATATTCCATACTGCTGGAAGGAACGACTTTTAATAAGCAACACGCACAGATAATTATGAGAGTTACATCTTGCATGGAGGCCAAGATGGCTCGGTGAAACGCAATAACTTTATAGACGTTGGTATGGCGTTATGCAAATCTTGCAAATCAAGTGCTCATAAAAAAAACGCTGCCCCATTCACAAATAAAAACAAAAGATTACTCATGTCGAAAGTGGAGTTTTTGAAAAGCACTTTAATTCCAGTACACTGGACCTAACCCACACCTCTTAAATAACGTCACTGCTCACTAATTGCTATTTGAGGCCAGTGTAGCCTTTTAATTGTAATAACTCAAAAGTATGACAAATAAACTTGAACTTGAACTTGAAAAGACGACAAAACATTCGAATGGAATACAAGGTGCTTTTTATTCCTGACAACTATCAATAGAAAAAAAGAAAACGTCACTTACTTTCAGAATTTACAAATTTCAAGTGCATTCAACCCTAAACCACACACGTGCACTCAACAATATGACGTGATGTCCTCTGATCCTTGCTGATAGGATCGAAAATTGAAAGTCGAAAGAGAAAAAAAGAATAAATTATTTTTTAAAATGTTTTTTATAGGTCTACTGCATATACCAGATTTGTTTAATTGGCTCATTTTGATCGCTGTTTGCGTCATCTGTTTTGACAAAATTACAGTTAAAGCGTAGTCAACTGTAAGTGGAAACGCTTGTAACACCTATTATGAAAGACAAACTATTATGGGGGACAGAATCTCTTTGTTCCAAACTTGCGTCGTCGTCAAAAGTTTAAACTTAACTTTTTCCGCTTTGGGGGTTTAAATTGGCTGATTTTTGGAGACTAAGGCCTAGAACGTGAACCGATGAGGTGGAAATTTGACAAACTTTTTTAGCTAAGTAGAACTGAACATTACAAAGGGCTAAGACCACACGTGCTGAAAGGTTCAATGATCACATCTAGAGCAGCCTTGCTTATCATAAT
The DNA here is from genome assembly GCA_964030785.1 of Siderastrea siderea. Classification (NCBI taxonomy): domain Eukaryota; kingdom Metazoa; phylum Cnidaria; class Anthozoa; order Scleractinia; family Rhizangiidae; genus Siderastrea; species Siderastrea siderea. The sequence continues at coordinate 65,206,865 of OZ034968.1, forward strand.
AAACACACCGCAGTTAAGTACTATTCAGTAGCTTTTGTTTCAATGGTCGCACTTTGAGATTTCATCCACAGTCTCAAACGTTAGACCAGCGTTGTACAGCATAAACAGCACCACAGGAAAGTACTGCTCAATAGCTTTCATTTGAATGGTCACACTTTAGAATTTCAACCACAGACTCAAAAGTTAGAATCCCCTGAGATGAACAGGATGAGAAACAGTAACAAAACTATAATACTCCCGAATTCTTACTTTTCGCTTTCATTTGAATGCAATCTTCTATTGACTCAAAAGTGACCGCGACTGGCCAATGCTCAGTAGTTTTCATTTGAATGGTCACATTTTGAGATTTCAACCACAGATGACTCAAAAGTTAGAATCACTTTAGATGAACAGGGTGAGAAACAGCAACGAAACGAGTACTCCCGACCTCTTGCTTTTCGCTTCTACTTGAATGCAATTCAGTCTATTGACTCAAACGTCACCGCGCGCCAAAGCAAAAGGAAAGGACTGTAAAAGCAACTTGAATGCTTACACGTACAGAGTTCATCCACACGCTTAAAACCTAGAATCACCTGTACAACACAAGAAGTCGAACGCCAAAAGGCAGTACTTGTCAGTAGCTTTAATGTAAATGATAACACTATAGGATTTCATCCACACACCAAAAAGATGGAACCATCTTGTACAGAATGAAAGCGCGGGAGAACATTGATCACTATTATCCCGACAGTAACTGTTATCTCTTAGTCATACTCGACACAACAGTACAGTAATAAACTTTGTATAGCATTACAAACAGGATCACTTGACTGTGTCCTCAACATATTTCCATTTGAATGATATAAAGAGTTTAAGCTTTGTGTCTTGTAGTTATTGTCAGATTGGAATGTGAGAAAGATTGCAAAAATAAAAATTTAAAAAAAGTTGATTAAATGACATGATGATTTGTGGGTCGCTTGCTTGAGTCGACTAATCAATGGGAAATTTTTGTCGTTGCGTATTGATTAAAAGAATAAAGATTTCATTTTGGAAGCTTTTAAGACCTTCATTAAAAAGAGCAAAATACAAACAAACAAATAAACCAATATATGGTTGTGAAGTAAACAGATTTATACTGAAAACTGTAAATGAAGGTCTTTTCGTCACGACAAAAAGGGGAAACATTCGCCCCGAAACTGCAAACCACACTTTCCAGAGCAATGATAACTCAGTACAAAATATCGTCCAATGAGGCAACCTGCATTTCGGGTGTATAAAACCTTTGTAAAACACTGCATAATGAAAGAAATACAGAAAAACAGTGTCGAACATCCAAAGAACTAATCTTGCGTCAAGCATTCGTTTCTTTGTTCAACAGGACACAGCTTAAGGAATACTGAATTTTGTTTGAGAGAGTTGTTTGCGCTGGTAGCCGGGCAACTTTTGTCTTTTGTTTTTGTCATCAACTTTTGTCAAATAATCATGGAAATGGGCAATATCAAGTTTTCAGTGTCCAATTTTTCTCTTGTCCTGTTCATTTTCTTGGAATTCCAATCTGTTACGAGTTATTTCCATGGCTACCTGCTACCGAATTGTTAGAGGAACCTCAAAACCTTAATCGGGGACTGAGGAACCTTCGATCGACTGACATCCCATCAGAGGTCGGGAGAGGATAATAGGATGACACGGGAACTAGCTTTAAGCCACTAGGAAGAAGGAACTAAAAACGGTTTGTTTACTTTGCAGTCGCTATAAAACAATAATAGCACCAACATCCGGAGACAAAAGACACCAGCAGGCTAGCGAAGACGAGAATTCATGGAGCTCAAACTGACGGTAAGACCCTGGTTCCTAGACTCTGTTAATGATCATTTATCTTTTATCAAACGAATTCTGTACTTCGTGGAAGTGAAACTCAAGTACACATCTGTTTGCTGAGTGTAAACTTTAACATAACAACAACTTCAAATGTAAGGAAAGAACTGAATAAACTGGAATCTGGAAACCAATTCTGGACTAAGCGAAATTTGCTTTAAACAACCAGGCCTGGTGCAATTCCCTTGTGGGCAGCCATTGGTGTGCTGATGGAATTGATCGGGATAGACTAGCAACCCGGGAGGTCCCCTTGAAATGTTAGCTTGGAGTGTAGCCGAAGGGAGTAAAACTGAACTAGGGGATGTTCAGCAGGGCTCATAACCATATCTCAGGCAATATTAGGTCAGGCCACGTAGCAAAGCTCTCAAACCCATTTTATGGCGGTAGGCAACATATGCCCTGTTTCAGACTGCAATGGTGAAAATCTTAACCCCCTTTTTAGACAATACTCTTAAGGGCCGCAAGCACCTATGGAATATACAACTCAGGACATAGCAATTTTCTTATTTCAATTTTTTCTTTCCTTACCTTTCAGATGCTGCTCCCTGCAGTACCATTTTTTGTTCTGGTTTGTGCGCTGTCTCCATCGTATGGCGAGCCAGGTTGGCCTCGAAGAAGAAGACCCCTTCCGATTATCGTGACCCGGCCACCTCCTAGCAATTCACGCCAGCCCTCCTTCACCCGGCGACCAACGCCCTCCCTGCCTACCCCGCGTCCAACAGCCTTTGCGTCTACTTCGCGACCAACAGCCTCCACGTCTACCCCGCGTCCAGCAACCTCCGCGTCTACTCTGCGAACAACACCTTGCGTGCCTACGCCGCGACCAACAACCGTACCTTCAATTTCAAAGAAAAGATGCAGATGCAGTGGACGTTAAGATCGCCAAAGTCTCTTAAATTTCGCTCGTGTAATCGTAGAAATAATTCTTTACCCATTGGAAAAAATTGAAATAATAACGAAATAAAAACTAGAAAACGTAGCGTAACCTGTACTAAGATTAACGCCTAGTTGAACCTAACTGTTAGACTTACAAATGAAGCTCATCATCATTTTAGGAATTTAATACAAACAAATAATTGTTAAATATGTTTGCATGATTCGCCAAAGTGAATAGGACAGTCTTTCTCCTTCTCCTCTTTCTCCTCCTCCTCCTTGTTGTTGTTGTTGTTGTGTTGTTCTTCGTCTTCTTCTTCTTCTTTCGCATTTTATTTTTATTTAGCGGTCTTGAAGAACTCGAAATTGGACGATTTGTGATATACTTTGCAAGACGATTTACATTCAATAACTACTGAACTCAAACAGAACGAGAAACCATTGGAATTCTGACCACTTAACGGCAAGGCTATGTATGTGAAAGGGTGCCTATATCAGATGTGTCGTCCAAAGGGGGATGTTACAAACTCAAAAAGAACGTACTCGGTAAATCGGGTTCATTCGCAGGTAAAATTCTGTACAAACAAAACTGTAAATGTGTGACTGAATGTTTTACATATACGCGTCACTGTTCTTGAATTCAATTTTTCTTGGATAGGCATTGTTACTAATTACTCGAAAATTTATAAAAGAACAAAAAAGTAATAACTCGTGGAACTATTTTTTGACAACTACGTTTGATTCCGTGAAGAAAAAATATCAGCTAGCCAGAATTTCCTCGCTCCTTGTGTCAATGCAGTACAGCTTCTCGAAGCTTCGTTAAATTTTCGCCAGAAGGCATTCGAGATTTTTACGGAAGAATTCCACGGACTTTTCTGTCGTATTTCTTTCTTTCTTTTTTTAATTGCCATAATGAAGTTACTCCTTTACAACACGTTGCTTGCAATTACACTGCTTGCATGACAGAGCATTACAGTAATAGCTTACTTACTAAGCAAAAGATTACTGACTTTCGTTACCATTATTTACAATATTTACAATACAACGCAGAGAATATAAAACGCGCATTCACACAATGCACACACCTTGCAAGTCAAATTAACTGAAAACAAACAGCTGAGAACTGCATCTGGAAAACTAAATAGAGATAAGCAAGTAACAAAAAACAACCCAACTAGTTTATATAAAAAAGTCAACATATTACACATTCACAGATACGCACACAAACAAGCCGGTAGAGGGCTGTTTTGAGTTTCTCGGTTGTTTGCTCTAAATAAAGGTACTAACCTTTCCCGCCTACTGATTAGAGTTTGCTTTCAAATGCTTTGAATTCGGTTAGATTGTTTTTCTAAGTTTTTTAAATGTTTCGTTATGTTCTATTTGTCACTTTAAGGTCGTCCAGGACGTTGAATTTTTTCTCCCTGATATGTAACCATCTTCCGACAACTTTTGCTTCTAGACCGCCCTGGACCTCCGCTTTGTACATCGCTTTAATTAGTTTTCTCCTTTAGGCCAGTTGAATGCAGCTCGTTAAGATTGGCGAAGTTACTGTTCAAGTTGTCAAGTCTCTTTCTTCGATTCAATACCAGGCGACCTAGCTGGGCTTGAGTCTGAACCCCTTGGTCACTCTTTTGGTTCTTATTCCATTCTATCATTACTAACTCTCATCTTATAGACCCGATATTTGGAAAAGTTTTCCCTTCTTTAGTCACTTCACGGCATAGAACGTTTAACCGACATCCCGATCAGTCCCAGTCCCCCTGACGAATTTCTTTCCTTGAAATGAATGACTTTCCAGAGAATTGAAACCGTTCAGCACCTACCTGCCACTAATATAACGTCACTGCAAAGCGGCAGTTATAAAGCAAAACAGTAAAAAGGCAAGAAGTGAAGAGCAGTTCCACGTGAATCAGTTAACCATATTGCTTCGAACCTGCTTTGGATTGGAATTTGATACTCAGGTGGATAATAATGTCGGACAAATCACCTGCTTAGAACAATAGATAGGACATTGACCATCTGAAGTTAACTAAATTTATGTTAACTTAACGTCGTCGTCAATTCCGTTCCTGCCGGTATCCTTGTAATTAGAGCCCTGGAGCCATGAAATTTTTGCCGTGGAACCCGAAACCCAAAGCCTTTTTCTAGTTGTAGTCCAGACAAACATAAGGAATCTGATTAAATGGAGCCCTATAAAGTAAAGAAATAAAACCCTGGAACTCCAGTTTTTCTGTCTTGGAGCCCTGGAGCCCTTCATTTTTAGGCCAGAGCCCTGGAGCCGCAAACCCCTTTAGGACCCTGAGTTGAGGAAAGGTCACTACCGAAGACACAGCCAGGTAGTTAAGGGAGGACAACTACAACTGAGATCTCTAGACTAGTTCAACGCTTGACATCGTGTTGGCCATGAACAGTACATATAGCCCGGTGAAGTAAGGATCTCACAACTTAATCAGCGAAGCAGCTTGCCTAAGTATTTGCTTTTCCAATAGATATACGAATACAAACTTATATTATAACCCAATGTTATATTATGGATTATAACCTAATTACTGTTGCCCATCTTTACAGAATTATATATCTAGAGGTCATTTTGAGACGACTAGCGCGTAACTAGTATCAATATCGATTGACGTTCTACGATACTTCTCAAGATGAACATGAACTTTCACAGCATGAAACTCAAGTTAGAACTACAAATTTGTTTTTCTTTACTGATTACTGTATTTCTATTACTTTTTTGTGCTGAAAGTTTCAAAAGCTAGTAATAAATTATTATTAATTCAAAGCTCTTTTTTATTCTTGTGTGGAATATTCTGGTGGAGCGATGACGTACGTAATGATTAACGCGCAGGACATCCCATCAGAGTAATGATCGAATGATCAGAAGTTCAGTGTTCAAAGCCTAGTCTCTCGTCTAGCCATGTTGTTTCCTTAAGTTAAGAAACCTTACTCTAGATTTCCTTTCTCGAAGCAGGTGAATGAAAGGAAACGCTACAAGAACGCTGGGGAGGGGGCGGGGTAATTAACCCTGCGATAGACTGCCATCTCACCTGGGGGTAATTATGGTTGATGCTCCTATAAGTCTAGTTGCTTCGTGTTACAGAAATTGGGTCTGAAAGCTATCGAACACGTTCAGTCTGTTGGATGAAACACAGAATTTACTGTTATAAGTACAGGCCGACCGTCACTACGTGTGTCACCCACTCAACGCTCGAGTCGAAATGGTCATATGGCTAGTACACCTGTCCTAAGATTTGGAGATCCAGAAGTCAAATCCTCCACTCTGGCCACTGATGTCACTGATAAGTGTGCCTTCGGTAATGCATTCTGAACTAGCTTCACGCTTTGTAAATAGCCAACGGGTTAGCTTCCAATTGGTTGAAACGCTTTTAAGCGCTTTTCAGCTTCCTACCCTATTAAGACCAGGTTACGCCCTGAGTGATTTGATATTTGCTTCGTACGCACGGCCGCTCGAGTTTGGAACTTCAATTAACGCAGACGGTTTTTAAATAAGGTTGTGTTACCTTTTTCCTCTTACTCCTCCACCACAAAAAGGAAAAAAATGCGTAGGAAGCTGAAGTTGCCCACGTAAGCTCTTTTCCTTTTTTTTTTTGGGCTCAGAAACAATATATTCAAAACTAGCATAACCTAGCTGTAATTTTGAGCGTTATATGTACATGACTTCAGTTAGAGGCAAAGATGTTGCTCACTGAACTTCAATGTTTTTGGTGTAAACATTTCTACTTAAGCTGACTTTGGAAATGTTATATAAGGGGTATAGCGGTACATAATAAAATGCTGACGGCATAAAAAAGGAGGAAAAGATAGACACCGAAACCACAAAATTACGTAATCTCTACCACTCCCCGATGTGAATTTAAAATCTTTACTATAAGAGAAGTCAGATAGTGGATTTAGTTGGTAACACTTTGTATCTCTGACAACTACAGAAATATATCAAAAGCGTGAATTTTGAAATAATTGCAAGGGCACTCAAGCCTTAATCCACACCCTCAAAAATATATGGCTATTTGCCACTTCGTGATGCATTTCGGTGTAAAGCCACTTAAGACTTGTTTAGAAGTAAACTACGTCTATCAGATGTAGTAAATGGGATGATTTTGGCTTATATTTCCAACATGTGGTTAAACGAGGTTGCATGTTATGTGCAGTCAACCTGACAGAGTAAGGGGAAATGTTTAAATATTATGATGCAAACGAGTGTCTGTGTCAAAACCGCACAATTCAGCGTCACACTTTTAGACTTAACTTTTTCCGCTTTTGGGGTTTTTAAATATAGGCTGTGTAGCACGTTCTGCGTGTGGAACCGAAGTACAAAGGACCTGCAGCTGTTCGATAGTCTACCAGAAGGTCTTTTCACAGAGAGAGATTTGGGGAGAGGGTATGTTGAACTTTTGTTAAGTGTACAATCGATACAAACCGTTAACATTACCTCTTTTGAGCTCCACAATGGAAACTTCTCAAACATTCCATTTAGGTGCCCGTTTACGAAACATTGAAGGCAAAAAGTATATGAGGGAAAAACTCTGCTTGGAAGTCTTGGAACAATCTAGACACATTTGACCACTTCACTCTCTTGACTCGTGGTTGCATGCGATAATCAATTTCAAAACGCCTGTTCTGATAGAACCAAAGGCACTGGCCTCTGAATGTTAGAGAGTTTAATAAGCAGGGCTTAAGGAGTGCGTCACGTAGGTTGGTTTCCGCATTATAGTATTATCCAACAATTGCATTTAAGAAACTGAGAGATCGTCAGCAATTTTAATGTAGCCAGATTTATTTTTATGATACACTGCTTGCCACCCCATTCAGTCGACGATCGCTGAATCAACGTTTGTCAGGTTTCCATCTGATTGGTACAATTGGTAATCATGATCACTGTTGCAGTAATCGAGCATTCCTTGGCGATTGTATGGAAGACCATGCTTAAGAAAACCGAGAGCATTTATTTGGCCAATATGACCACTACAATCTACCTCTTGAAGCGCTTCAATGAGATTTTCGTTGGACGTACACGGCCCGGGTACACGGACAGCAAAATTTAGCTCGGCTTTGAGTAGTCGAGTAAATGACAGTCATCTAAGTCGCACAACTCAATATGGTTTTCCCAGCCTTGAACATTTCGAAGGAGCTTGGCTTTTCAAATTTATACAAAAAAAAAAAAAAAACAAAAACAAAAACAAAAAGGTGAAGCATGTTTTCCTTTTCTTTTAATAATTATTCAGGAAAAGCTTAAGCTTCAGATATTGAAGGCGGGTTGTCTGGACGGCGGTTGACAAAAATATATTGACACAATTGCGGGCCTCTGACATTCAAAGGGGGAAATTTTTGTTCCATTTCTTTTACAATGTTGATTGCGAGCCAAATCGGTGTTTCGTCTTGAAGCTTTTGTTATTTATTTTGTTAAGGCCCGTTTACACAGGCGATTTTTGTCGCGCAACTCAATGCAATTTTTGTCGCGCCGAAATTGCAAGTTCAATATCGCGCGTGTAAACCAGCTGCGATTTCAGCGCGATTTTATCGCCACGATATCGCAGGAGTTTCGAACCTGTTCGAAACCTGATGCGATTTTGCTGCAATCTTTGATTAAAATGTGACAATCATGAATCAAAAGGTACTCCTCAGGAGGTTTTGTCGCTCGCAATTTGTACAGCCATGAGCGTAAACAAGGACAAAAAACGTACTAAAAACAACAAAAAGCAACTTCCTCCTCGTCATCCTTGCTTTTTAAGCTTATTTACATTTGCCGAGGTCTTTGCCGAGTTGTAAACCAACCAAAGAATTGTCTAATGGCAGTACCGTTAGATTTTGTAAAACCTCCCTATCTACGAATTCAAATAACTAAATATTTTCTTTCTCTTTGGAGATGAAAATTGGAGTCACTCCAGTTCAGTCACTCCAGTTCAGTTCGAGGTCTTTGCCGAGTTGTAAAACGAAACAAAACAAAATTGAAACAAAACAAAACGAGATTGAAGCAAAACGAAACAAAATGAAAAAACTCAAACCAAAACAAAACGTGTGCGCCTGTGCTGTAGCGAAACTGCTGCTCAAAGTTAACGTGTTTTGTAAACCGCGGCGATAAATCGCACGTGATCGCACGATAAATCGCACTAAAATCGTGCTGAAATCGCAGCAGGCTTACACGTGCGATATTGAAGTTGCAGCTTCAGCGCGACAAAAATTGCATTGAGTTGCGCGACAAAAATCGCCTGTGTAAACGGGCCTTTAAGTTACTTTCATCGCCGCAAACTCATGAGGCTTGAGACACTGTCCATTTACACTAAAATTGAATCGGACGGACTACATTACTTTGCAAAGCCGGGTTTGTGACCGGCGGCTACATTAAACCACATCATTTGAGGTAATTATAAACCTCAAACTGATATGGTCAATTTATCACTTTTGTGGGCTTAAAATAGAATTCTTTGAACGCTCGTCTGTCGTCAGAGGAACTTCCAAGGAAACATTTTCGTTTGAATTTTTAGGACACAGTTTCCAGAAATGTCTTGTTCACCAGAGCTAATAGGCTCCTTGAACGTTTAAAAATGTTTGCAAAAACACTCTTGAAAGGAAAAAAAACACGAGCGATTGTTTGTACTGAATCCAATATACTAAAACAAAGACGGAATATCGTCACCACTTATTTCCTTTTGTTATTACGTGACACAGAGTTTACAATGTTTGTTGGGAAGCTTTTATTTCATGTTCATGAACACGGGCAATATTAATTTTTCTTTTAACGTTTTCGTGACAGTTTAGTTCAACTTTTCATGTGTCGGTAGAACCAATTCTCTTTCACGTCGACTTATAGCGTATCCAGGTGTACAGGTTGTTGTGCAAATTTAGTTTTGGTTCAATCTTCATTTTTGTTTGTCCAACAATTAATATAACAAATTAACATAATCTTAAACAAAAGGAAGACAATAGCAAGCTAAAATTGAAGCCGCAGACATACACATGGTCACGCACTGGCAAATTTTCCTAGCAACCGTATGTTAACCAACATCTATTGAACACATTGACCCCTGAACCGCCCGTAACCGCCCTTCTTTAACCACCTCCCTTGCAACACTTGTGACGTCATCAGTTTTAACGGTCCTAGACAACTTTGACAACTACCTTGTGCAGGGAGATGAGATCTTTCAAGCCGTACCAAAATGAGCGCGATTCAGTCAAACAGGCCAGAGAAAGACGCAAAAAACCGTGAAACTTTGACCAGAAAATTCCAATGAAAATCTTGTCCAACTACCCACTGGTACTTCCTTCAAAAAAAATTCACGATCCTCGAACGTTTTGCAAAATCTTTTCTCACCAAAAGGAAGCCTAGTAAATGCGCCACAAAAGAAAAACAAAAGGGGGAAAGAAAAGCAAAAGAGGCGGGGAGGAGAGAAAGCAAAAGGTAAAAGACGAAAGGACAGCGAAATTTTGCTTTCTGCGCATGCCCGAACGTTGAAAGCTGTAATTTGGCATCAGGAACAAAAGCTAGTCCAGTGCTAGACTTGTAAACAACGTTTTGGACAGTTTGGATTCTTTTTGGCTAGACAGCGACCTAAATATGGCTTGACTCGCTTCAAAAGGCATTTTTTGGCAAAATGTCCAGGAGTCAATGGGTTAACATGCCACCTGTGATGGTCTAACATTGAGGTGGAGAGGAGGGGGGAGGCGAGGGGGTGATATGTGCAGTTTAGCCTAGTAAGAAAGCGGCATGATACAGAAACCCGAGTGTAGCGACTGACCAGATTTTGAATTCTTTTTTTGCAGTTCCCGTAACACTAAAACAAACGAAACTAGCAAGCTCTGATTGGAAACAAGAATTCATGGAGCTCAAACTTAAGGTAAAATAAATAACTAACTAAAGTTTAAGTCATCTACACAGCACAGTAAGGGCCACTAATATTTCTTACATCTTTTCATTTTATTTTTTCCTATCTTTCTTTACAGTTACCGCTCTTTGTAGCCTTTGTTCTTCTCGGTATTTCGTTATCTCCGACTTATGGCACGCCCTGGAGATCCAGGCGAGTACGCAACACTCCCCGACCAACCCGTGCCTCAACACGCAAACCAGTCTGGGTGTTTACTCCACGACCAACACGCTCAGCGCCTTCAATCTCAGAGAAAAGATGTTTCCGTATTGTGGACAAACTTCCACACTATGTCAAAGGATTTAACAGGCGCCGCCCACTATGCGTGCGTCTGAACGAATCCCAGTTGCTGCAAATGCTAAAAAACGTGGGAGGTTGGAACCCGAGGTATGTCGCTACCAGTAGAGAAGAGGCGTGCAAATTCACCGATCTTTCTATCGACGCAAAGCCACTACCTCGCAATTCCTTAGGTGACGTCAAAGGCCCACGAAGGCAACAAAAGCGCATGGTCTCTTTACGTTCAGGCTCCACTTTACGCGGGTGCTGGAGTCGAGGCTCTGTTGTGGACGGCAGCCCACTGAAGCGTCTGTGTACCGAATGCGCAGCAACCACCCAACTTCCCTCAAACGTTTTTCCGCCAATTATCAATGAAGTCATCTGCGGCGACAATGACCACTTTTGCTACCGTCACATAGGACTGTGCGCTCAAAAGGTGATCAAGTTTACCTTTCTTCGTAGAACCGGCGAGTTTGAGCGGGATGACGACCGTAGCAGCATTTTAGGGGAAGAGGTTTATGTGGAGAAGGTTAAAACCTTTGAGCAAGACGTCAGGTCATGTTGTGAATGTCGTGTATTTCCATTTTTCAGACGTGGACGTTAAGATCGCAAAAGATCCAGGCTTTTAATTTCGCTTTTAATTAATCGCAAAAGGCTTTTAATTTCGCTCGTCTAATCGTAGAAATAGTTCATTTTTACCCATTGGTAGAGCTAGAAATATAAAAAAGAAAACTAGAAAACGTAGTGTAACCTGTAATAAGAGAAAGGCTTAGTTTTACTAAACTGTTAGGGCTACGAATGATTCAAGCTCCAGTGTAATGTTTTAATTATGTAAGTCTTAGACATGTCATCATTTTAAGAATTTAATACAACTAAATAGTTGTTCAACATGTTTGCACGATTCGCCAACGATAAGAACACCGTCCTCCTCCTCCTCCTTCTTGTTCTTCTTGTCTTCTACGTTTCCCAAAATTTTTACTTCCAAATTTGAACATGTTCTGGCATGATTTTATCAATCAAATTTTGGCTGTTGTATCTGTTCAGTATAGAGAGTCATAAGGTGCTTTGGCATATTTTATTCATCCTTTAAGTGGCTTTTTGACTGACTTACTCTTATTTTTGAGCACTGTTCCCATTTTTGCTTTGGGAACGTTCCGATTAAGCGATGATTGTTCCTCTTTGGAGTGGTCCTTTTAGCATCAAAAAGAACAAATTGCTGTTAAAAATAGGAACAAAGTGTTCATTTAGAGCTAAAAAGAACCTTTTGTTCCGAATTTTTAACATTGAAAGGAACTTTTTGTTCCTAAATGAGTGGCCTAGGAACAGGTGTTCCCAATGGTATTGTTCCTCTTTTATCATTTTGGTCCTTTTTAATCGCTTGAGGAACAATTGTTCCTATTAATGCGTTCCCTTTTAGAGTGGCTGTTCCTTTATGCTGACACGAGGAACTTTAGTTCCCAATTAAATACGTTCCTTTTGTTTTGTAAAGGAACGTTTGTTCCTTTCTAACATTGTTCCTGCTTTGAAAAATTGGTTCCTCTTTATTCACTTGAGGAACAATTGTTCCCATCAACGGTTCCGTTTTGAGCGAAATGTTCCTTTTTTTTGGCACGTGGAACAGTTTGTTCCTAACCATTAGTTCCTATTTATGTAAAATGGTTCCTATTTAGAAATGACCGTTTCTTTGTACATCTTGTTCAACAGAAACATTCTCCTTTTCTTGCCATCTATGATTTTATCGCTTTTTAATTGGCAAAAACATTTGGTGTAGTGTTTTAAGTTTCAAACAACACGAAGCAGAGTCAATAGCAGATTTTTAAAGACTTTTCGAGGCCCTTATAGACTTGCCTGGGCAAGGATGAATATAATCGCACCAACGCCATATATCACCTTAAATTTGTAAACTTACTTAAGAATAATGAACAGTGGCAAGCGGACACATGCCTGAGCATGCAAGCAGGGGCAAGTTGGGGCGGGTTGAGGCAAGTTTAAACTTGCACAATGCAGCCATTGTTTTTTGTCGCCTTTGTGTTTTCTTCACTATTTACGTAAGTAGAACAAATTGTGTGAATCACTCAGATGTCCTACATGAACAAAAAGGGTAAGGTTGACTTGTCGAAAATTGATGGCTCATCACCAAAACCAAAACGGCTTCACTTGGAAAAAGAAGAAACAGATAGCTTGTATCACTGTCCAATACAAACGTGTGATCACGATGGATTTAAAGGTCAACGCGGCTGCAGGAAACATGTGAACACCAAGCACAGTTTGTTCTTTTTCTTTGACGAAAAACCCGACGTTTCAAGTTCCAAAGAACTTGCCGATGATGATACATCGGGTGAAATCACAAAACAAACTGCCAGGGTAATGCCTTCGTTTTCAGTTTCCAGCCAAATTGGCGAGTTATTCACGAAATGGTTGACTGGAAGTGGTGGGGAATGCAAGAAAGATCGTGTAGCTCAGCAGATAGCCAAGAGATGCTTTAAATTTCTCAAATTTTGCTGCGAAGATGAAGAGGAATTGAGTTTTGAAGTGCTGGACTTTAGCCTGAGAGTGTTCTCATAGTCTGTTGTTCAAGTTTATCGACTATCTACTTGCAAGATGAATGCAAACTCGGACACGGTGGCCGATTGGGCTACATTGATGCCATCTCCGAATTAATCGACTTCAGAAAAATAAACGGCGCACCAGACACAGTTCTTCGAAATTTGTCCTCAACGGAGTTGTACCTCAAACGAGCGCGCAAGACGGTGGCAAAGATGATGAGACTGCAGTGGACACAAGATCTAGACATTGAAACTTTGGATGCTCGGGGACACTGGCCAACCATGGAAGAACTGTTAGAAGTGGTGACATTTCATTTGCCTCGTTACGAGAACACTGTGAAGACGTGCAAAACTATTCCAGGTCAAGTTAATCCTTCGGACTCAACATTTGCCACGAAATTTGTCGCAGTGTATTTGTTCATCAAGGTGAAGGGATCTCGGCCTATGACTTATCAGTATTTGACAGTGGACATGGTCAGAGCAGCTAAGGAGAACGGGGGATTCATCGACCAGAAAAAGTTCAAGACGGCTAGCAAGTATGGATTTGACTCATTGATTCTCACCAAGGCAAGCATGCAGGTGCTCGAAAGCTACATCAAGTT
>OZ034968.1:65223398-65258398 GCA_964030785.1 Siderastrea siderea
CTATTATTAACAGCAATCAGGGTGCACCAAAACCCATGTCCGATTGTCCGGGACAGGTAGAAATTCAGTTTGGACATGTAAACCTTTGACATGACTTTTCCGTGGGACAAGCACATTTTCAATCAGAAAATAACAAACAATTGAAAACCGAGTTCATCATTCCCAGTCACAAAATTCAAGTTGATAATAGCAGTGTCACAAGAAAAAAGTACAGTCTTCGTTGTTAGGTTTTCTTTCAAAGCAACTGAGAAGAGAAAACATCTTAAATGCTAGCAAAGAATTAGATGAATCAAGAGAGGGTCATTAATTGCCTGTTTGTTTCTGATTCTCGAGTTTCGAGCAAACCGTTTTGGACAAAACCTCTTTGGCTTTGGCTTTTCCTTACTCTGATTATTCATTTTTTTTAGTTCTCAATTTTGACTAATATGTTCACGGCTAAGGGAATGCTTGGGTTATCGAAAAGTAAGAAAATAATTTAATTACCTGTGTTGCTGTGACTTCCAGTCCTGAATTCAACAGGGCTTTGTGTACAGAAATTGGACTAGCGGGCGCACCGTTTACTGTAGTCAACGCCACCCAGTATGCGATGGCAGGGCAGAGTGATTTGTTTACGTTCGTTAAGTTTCCTTCAAGCCATTGTTGGGAAATAGAGCTCGGAATTTCATCGCCAGAACTGCTCTCCTCTTCTTTGTTCTCGTTGATACTTCCACTTTTTTTCTCTTGGCTTGCAATGGCGCTAAAGAAAAATGCTGCGTTGTGGATACCTGCAGTATTAGAAAGATAAAATGCGTCGAACTTTTGCACTAAAATGTTCTTTGAAGTCTCATCTGAAATCGGCGTATTGCAACAAATACTAACCTGATATTGCACGGTCGCACAAATCTCCTTTTTCGCAAACAGTTGCCCACGCCTTTGGCAAGGCCTTATCTTTGACTTTGCAAACACATTTAGCGCTGATAATGCTTCACCTTCCGCTTATTACTGGCGTAAGGTAGCACAAGGCCGTACTCTT
The DNA here is from genome assembly GCA_964030785.1 of Siderastrea siderea. NCBI lineage: Eukaryota > Metazoa > Cnidaria > Anthozoa > Scleractinia > Rhizangiidae > Siderastrea > Siderastrea siderea. The sequence continues at coordinate 65,224,411 of OZ034968.1, forward strand.
TATACCCTCACTGTTGAATGACATGGTTGTCTTGTTCGCTACATTCTTGCCCCTTGTCCCATTGTTCCCTTGTCCATATTTGGTACACATCCAATCAAAAGGAACAAAGACACAAGCCTGATAATGCTACACCTTCCGCTTATTACTGGCGTAAGGTAGCACAAGGCTGTACTCTTTATACCCTCACTGTTGAGCTGTCGACATGGTTGTCTTATTCGCTGCATTCTTCTTTCGTAGCACAAATGTTGTGGCATGGGTGCGGTGTTTATACAGTGGATCAGCGCTGTGAAATTTTGACGAATAAATTTGAAAGTTTAGGCTTTTGTTGGCTATGTTTTCGACGTGCTGATGAATAACTGTGAAAGATGATTCATTAGTTTGTTTGTCATGTTTTGAAGGCAAATTTGTTGACGAGGACGTGTCGGAGATGATGTAACTATGAAATGAGCGTTATAAAGGGCGTTCCTTTTTTGCACGTTTCTTTAAAGTATGAGTCGCTGTTGTTAGCGCAGGACAATAAGGACGCTCTGATGTAATTTAGAGGGCAAGTTCAACGCCAAAAATGCAATCGCTTCATTATGATAGTGCTCCCCATGAAAAATCCAAGCAAAAAACCTACCCTTTTTGGTGAAATACAATAACGATAGGATCATTAGACTTGTTCTCTGACTTGTTTTCTCGGACGCTCAAACAATGCAATCAAAACTGTCATTCAATCCAGGTAGCAGCCGGGGCCTTTTCTCAAACAATGGTTCAAAGGAACGACCGAAAAGGTGTGATGCATTTAGTGTCACCATTTAGGAGCAAACTTGGTAATGAAATGCAAGAAATGATTGTCTTTCTCATGCCTTTTCACAACGGACCTTTTTTAAAAGAAGTTTCTGTAATGCTCAAGGTGGAACTTAAACTCAACCGAAGCTTCATGTCTCTGGGAAATCTATAAATAACAATTGTCTAAAACGAAAACAAAAAATGTATGAAAATGTATGAACTGGAAGCTCCATGGCTCCACAAAATCCGTAAAATCCATCTTTTCCGCGTGTGGTGAAAAGTTATTTGAAATGGAAAAGGTGTGATGCATTTAGTGTCACCATTTAAGAGCAAACTTGGTAATGAAATGCAAGAAATGATTGTCTTTCTCATGCCTTTTCACAACGGACCTTTTTTAAAAGAAGTTTCTGTAATGTTCAAAGTGGAACTTAAACTCAATCGAAGCTTCATGTCTCTGGAAAATCTATAAAAAACAATTGTCTAAAACGAAAACAAGAGCTCCACGGCTCCACAAAATCCGTAAAATCCATCTTTTCCGTGTGTGGTGAAAAGTTCTTTGAATTGGAAAAGAAATGCATTAAGCATTGACTGCTGGTGAAATTCATAGACAGTAAAACTCTTAAAAAGAGTAGCGGAAAAGACGGATTTCACGGATTTCCCGGAGACATGAATGTATAATAAGATAACTTGCAGTCCTGACTGACTGCTAACTGAAAAAGACTCTTAAAAGAGTAGCGGAAAAGACGGATTTCACGGATTGCCCGGAGACATGTATGTTTAATAAGATAACTTGCAGTCCTGACTGACTGCTAGTTATCTTATTGAACATTCATGTCTCCGTGAAATCCGTGAAATCCGTATTTTCCGCTACTCTTTTAAGAGTCTTTTTCAGTTAGCAGTCAGTCAGGACTGCAAGTTATCTTCTTAAACATTCATGTATCCGGGAAATCCGTGAAATCCGTATTCTCCGGTACTCTTTTTAAGAGTTTTACCGTGTATGAATTTCACTACAACGTTTGCGTGAGTGTCCTTAAGGAATTCTCTGGACTGACCATGAAAGGAAGAAGTTTCAATAAACTTTATACTGCATGAGCTCCTTTTAAAGACAATTCTGTATTAGTTTCTCATTTAAGATAACAATTGCACTGTTGTGGTGGAAATAGCATTATGCAGTATGGTTTTTTAATTAAGAATGACATCTTCCTGAGAACATCAACAAAAATTCAGCTTTTTACCATATGAAAAACACTAGCTTACATATGTATTTTGGAAAGTCTGAAATAAAGCTGTATTCTAAAAATTTACAGAAATACACTTTTCAGTGACCTAACATATAATTAGCTCTGCACAGTAAGACAACTGTAATGAAAATGGTAATTTTTTGCCGACTACTGTTAAAAATACCTATAAACCAACCAAAGTTTGCGGAAATGTGCATTTTGGAAAAACACAAAATGTTTTGGAAGGCGTTAATCCATAGAGAAGTCTATCTTGAAAGCGTGCCCTCCCCCTCATCCATACAAACTCTGTAAATTCTTCGATTTTAGAAGCCACTTATTGAGCTTCTAGAGGGATTTTCAAATAAGTGTCGTAAAACCACAGACAAAGTAATTACTGTGACCAATCACAACAGACGCAAGCAACACAATCAACCAATCAGAACTCGAAGCAAGTGCATGAAAATCGTTTCAAGCGCGGGAAAATGCTGCAGGCTTAAGGTTACTCCGGACCTTCGCGGATGTCCTCCCGTGTCCTCCTGGAAAAAATTCATATGCGTGCCACTTTAAAGGAAAGCACGGCAAACTATATATCGTTGGAAAGCTGAATAAATGTACATTTCGGAAAAAAAATATGAATTGCCAGTTTCTTCAATTCCACAAAAGAAAATTGCAAAAATGACCGCCAAAATGACCATGTGCCATTCAATTAAACAAATGAATTAATAGGGTACCAAAATTCGGCACACTTCTGTGAAATTGGCCTGAACATTCCTTAAATGTCGTGAAACAAAAGAGCGTCGGGAATTTTTGAAATTTATAATATTTCACCCGTGGTGATCTTCAATGCCATGCCCATCGCGCATTCTTTGCTGCCCGAACTTGAAAAATTAATTAAAATGTAACCAGTCAGAATATCGAAAAATGCTGACACACTTTTGATGATTAATCCTTAGTGATTAATACTGTGCAGTTATTTTGCCAATGCGCTTGAACTTGATACCCTATTAATTCAATTGAATGGCACATGGTCATTTTCATGGTTGTTTGCGATTTTCTTTTGTGTAATTCAAGAAACCGGCAATTTATATTTTTTCCGAAATCTACATTTATTAAGCTTTCCAACGATATATAGTTTGCTGTCTTTTCCTTCAAAATGGTGCGCATAAGAATTTTTTCCCCGAGGACACCCGCGAAGGTCCGGAGTAACCTTAAGCAAGCCACTATTGGTTTTACTTCTGATTGGTTGAGAAATAGCACGACTTCTAGCTTCAAGCGCGGGAAAATGCTGCGAGCAAGCCACAACTGGTTTTTGGTTTTACTTCTGATTGGTTGAGAAATGGCGCAAGTTTTTTTTTCTTTAACCAATCACAGAGCATAGCAAAGCAAACCCAAGGCAAATGCAAATTCTTTACTGCCCTTCGCACACCGCGCAAAAAGCGCAAGTAATAACACAACGACAATCATGGAGTGTGACTCGTGCTGGGTGCCTGATGGACAGCATGAACCAGCGCTTTATTAAACAAGATTATAAAGAGTGCAAGTATTGACAATAAATTGTGATAACGTAAGCGGAATAACACCGCAACTGATGCACAAGGTAAAACGAGGAAAAACCGAATAATTACAATGATCTTAAACAAATAATAAATATAACGAAATATATTTAATACTTAAGATCAACACGGATACACGTACAGTACTATAGAAACTGAAATTAAAAGACAGTGCAAGTGCAGTTACATGAATAAAAAAGCTTAACGAAAAAAATGAAAGCTAGGAAAAAACCTATAAAAGGAAAATACAATGCTTTGATACGCCGCCCGGTACGAAAACCCGGAATAAAAAACCCCATTGGGACAAAAAAGCCCGGGAACGTACTCCTCGATCGAATGCAGCGTATAGAGCTCCGAGGGTTAGAGCTTTAGACTTAATTCATAATTTTAAGTTTGGTTCCACCCGGCGACTGTCCAAAAGGCGAGATAGCCAAAAAATGCTAATACCTCGGTATTTATACAAATATTTATTAGCATACCGTCAAACGTAGTTACGTAATCTTAAATAATTAAGAACAAAAGGATATCACAAACGTCATGAAAATGCTACGAACCGTAATGAAAACGCTTTCCAACTACACGCTGTTACGTTGGAAAGCATTTATTCATTACTACCCTTCGCACACCGCGCAAAAAGCGCAAGTAATAACACAACGACAATCATGGAGTGTGACTCGTGCTGGGTGCCTGATGGACAGCATGAACCAGCGCGAGAGAAAAACAAAGACGAGAAACGAACGTGGAGCAAAACAGGATCTTCTGTTGCGAGGCAGAAATGTTATAAATTGATAGCTCTGGACACTTTCAACTTATCATCAGTACTAAAGCTTATATAACTATGCTTAGACTTGTCTGATTTCCAGCCGGCATGCCTATCCAGAAACTCACCAGAAATGCCCGCGGCGCTAGGCGCAGTAGCATCCCCCTTTTTAAGACTATGGGTGCCAAATTTGTTGCAATCCTTGACAAAAATACTAATAGTCTCCCGAAAAATTTCTCTAACTCTAAAATAGCTAATAGAATGTTGAAGTGCGGTGCCTTTAGACGAAAGTCTACAAACTAAAGGCTGACCTGGCTTATCAGGCAACTTAGATAACAATTTTTCGGTGATAGAAACAGGACAAGTAATTTTATCAGACCTTGCAAAATAAAAGTAATGACCTTGAGAACGCTGATCAGTCTTACGTTTAGGACAAAAAATTGACATATGGTCTGGAAATATAGAAACGTGACTTCTGTTTACATGAATAATTTCATCACAGCGCATGAGACCAGCAATGCATGTATAATAAATATAAAACAGGTTCTCACGTTAAATAAAGAAGCCTGTGGGGTGTTGAATTTTTCTGCAACTTTGGTAATCACATCTAGGTCTAAAGACTGTTTTCCTTGTACCGGCTTTCCCAATAAACGCTTAGACGCTTCTAGAACTTGCTTCACTAAACTACTTTCTGTAGGGGAAGAAATCCCAGCAATTTCGTGCACCCATCTAACAGCATAAACAGCGGATTCAATTGGTGCAGGCGAATTACATGACTCAACTTTCTCCCTGAGGTATAAACAAAACAAAAAAGGCGAAACAGGAAACTGATTAAAGCCTAAATTGTCTTTTTCCTATTTTTTCCAATTTAGCCATGCGTTTTTATACTTAACATCGGAAGAAGTAGCTTTAGAACAAAGCACAAAAGCAGGAAGAGAGTCGGCTAGACTCTTCAACTTGTCAGACATGGGCTGAAATCTCTCAGACCACAATCCAGCTTGAAAGACGTCTATAAGAACAAACAAAAAAGAACATACATGCAATCATCAGATCTAATCGAATACGACTAGCTGGCAAAATTCAGTCTAAAGGGGAGAACATTAAATTTAGGCAAGCCCGAAAAAATAGACTTCTTGTTAGTATATACAAGAGAGGAACCCCTGCCGGGGAGAAAAAACATGTCCCGTGATCTAGGTAAATAACAAAAATCCTTAACAAATTCTGGCAACAAAAACGGACAATCGTAAGAACATAACAATGGCCAAAATGGTGCAGATTTCCACTCAGGTACATTTACAAGAGTACGTTTAGCCTCACAATTTTCCATGTGGTATAAAACTGCGCAAATTAGGTGAGGAGGCGGACAAACAAATTGTTACAGTCTTTTTCGCAGTCCTGAGTAAAGCAATCAACTGCCTCAGTGCCAGGACACCAGAACTTAGACTTAAATCGGCGCAAATGAGAATTATAACTACACGCCATCCTGTCCACATCGAAAGGACCCCACATATTTGCAATCACCTTGAACAAATCAGGACTTAACATCCAATCGTCAGGGTCAACAATACGACTTAAATAGTTGGCCAGCTCGTTCTCAGCTCTGGGAATCCACTGAGTCTGAAAAGACACACTGTTAGTCAAACAAAAACTAAAAATTTCTACCGCAATCTGCTGCAAATGTGCGACACTGCTCCCATTGTGTACAATACGAACGACATTCTGGTTGTCTGAAAAAATCTTAACCTTCTTACCCATGATAAAGCTCTGAAAGCTTTTTAAGGCTAAGAAAATAGCCATTAACTCGCGAAAGGAAGAACTCTTTGCACGCTCAAACGAGCTCCACATTCCGGAACAAAATTTCCGACCGCTACCAAAAGTTAAGTGAGCACCATAGCCAGACTGGCTAGCATCGCAGGTTAAAACTGCGCTAGACGACAAAGGTCTATTAATTGGATAGCCATTAAAGGCTTCTACATGAGTTAACCAAAATTTCAGCTCTTGTAAAACCCCTTCGGGTGCGGCAAGCACATCATACCATGACTTCCTCAACTGAATGAAAAAATACATTTGCCTAGTAAATAACCTGGCGACAGGCCCTAATGCAACAGTGAGAGAAATTACAAATCCAGAAACACGTGCTACGTCCCTAACGCTAAGTTTAGGAAATTCATGAATAAGCCCAGTCAAAACTTGACTTTAACTTCACAATCTTTTTCTCAGGAATGACAAAGAGCATTCGAATTGTATCTATAACAATCCCTAACCACTCCCCCAACTGACGAGGCTCCCAGTTGGATTTCTTCTCATTACCCTTCCAGCCAGAATGCTGGAGATCAAACCTGACCAATGTACTTGCAGATTGTGCATCTGATAAAGTTCTGCAAGCAAAGATTCCATCATCAATATACACAATAGCGAAAATACCGAGAGATCTCCAACGAGCAACGAAAGGTTTAAACATCTTGGTAAATAAATAACAAGCTGAAGACAATCCAAAAGGCAAAACTTTGAAAACAAAATATCTTTCTACTCCATCGAAGGACCATGAAGACCCTAGAAATTTCCAAAACTTATAGTTAACATCCAGATGATGATAACCAGACTCTATGTCAAATGTGAAAAACCAAAAATTCTCTCTAAACATAACCGCTATAAAGTAGGGAGACCTTCATATTTAAACTTAAACTTCTTAACGAAAGGATTAGCAGATCTACTGATATCTAAGACTAAGCGAAGCTTATGCCCCACAACAACAGAAAGAGGGTTACAACAATAGGGTCTTGAGAAAACTTCTATCACACATCTATTCAGTAAAAGCTCGTTAATAGCCTTAACAACAAATTCTGGGTTATTTAAGGTACTTCCGTTGTTTTTGAGGTAGCACGTTGGTGGAAGAGCAACGAATGGAATCATGTAACAATTTAACAGAACTCCAATTACAAGGGCAGACAGTTGAAAATTATTGAACTACCAAGCCTTGCGAGCGGCAATACGGCCTTGAACAGACTGTTCAGGAGTGGATGCTTCGATCACATCAGCGTTCTTGAACTCTAATAAGTCTACTAGATCAGTTTCACCTGAATCGTCGAACTGAGACAGCTGGAAATCAGCAATACCGAACCCAGAATCACTTGGATCCTTGAGTGGTTGACATAATGGTTGGCTGCGTGGGCAACTGGACCAACTGGCGTTGCCAAGTGTAGCCGGAATTGCTGTTCGTGGCGGGCAAGTTCCTTGAACGGTAGCAGCTTCTCCAGAAATGGCCAGGTTTACCGTAGAGGTAACAGCCGCTCATAGAAGAAAATGAAGCAGGAAGATCATTAGTAGATCTAGGAGCGAGACACCTAGATTCTAGCTTAAATTTACTATGTTTTTTAGCTCTCTCCGACTTTTTCTTCTCTCTTTGACTTTCCACATCTTTAAGAACTTTGCGAATCCTTTTCTCATCGGATTCGTCCTCAGCTATTAAGGAATCTGCTTGTACTCGGTAACAAAATCTCAGCCATGTAGATCTGCGAGTACTATATGCTTCAAACGCATGGCAACAAGATTCTTACCTTCCTCCAAGGTATTCCTGACCTCGTGGAGTTTGCCAGAATAAAGAGCTTGAATGGCATTGTCGAAGCAAGTGGCGACCTTCTCCTGATGAATGTATTGCTCCTCGTTGCCCTTAGATTTAAACGAGTGGCGAGCCGAATTTTCTAAACGCATTTTCTTAACTGCAGAGTTGACGGACTCGTCGTTCTGCCTTTTCAACTCCTCCTTAAAAGAACAAGTTCGTTCGAGAGAAAACTTTTCAACTCCGCCAACATCGGTGCAGTGGCTGCGAACGAACCAGCTGCTGCGGGGCCAGCGATATGAGAAGAACTAGAGACTGCAGGACCTTGAGAAAGACCTGCATCCGTAACTTGCGGTACGGAACCATCCATCAAAACCGAAAAAACGAAAAAAGTAGACTTTCAGGTTGGTTCCACCTGGCGACTGTCCAAAAGGCGAGATAGCCAAAAAATGCTAATACCTCGATATTTATACAAATATTTATTAGCATACCGTCAAACGTAGTTACGTAATCTTGAGTTTCAAAATAATTAAGAACAAAAGGCTATCACAAACGTGATGAAAATGCTACGAACCGTAATGAAAACGCTTTCCAACTACAAGCTGTTACGTTGGAAAGCATTTATTACTTTCGACACTCCGATAGAAAACCGCTCTGGATTCCACTAATTAGTTTCAATCTAAGCACCATTCTTGTGGTGCTTTATCAGATTGTAGAGGGAATTGTTGTCATTCACTCAACTCGTTCAATTCGTTCCCAACTCTCTTTCGTTTCTAAAGTGGCTGAAAGATTTGCGAGAGCCATGAATTACTTTCGATACTCAAACTGTAAACGCCATCTATTATAGGCAAAAGCTACATATTGTGGCAGTAGTAATTGTGCACATCTCCGGCCCTTATAGGAAATACTGACTGGAACAGCAATTCACCAGAAGAACAAGGTGCTTAGTTGACAGAATAATGCAGTAAAAATGACCGTACCCGTGCAGTACGTAAACGTCCCCATTAAAAATAACTGCATTAAACGTTTGTGTTTTACATTGCAATGTGCTCCTAATTTGACGTTTTTCTAAGATGTCCATTTTACGGTTATCCAAGACAAAATGATTTTTCTCGAACAAAATTCTACAAGGCGTGTGCAGGTTTCAATTAAGAAATTCCGCCTAAAATTGTAGTATTTTATTAAGCATACAGTATAACTTTGTGACTGTGTTGTATGAATAACCTAAAAATGTGGTCATGTGGTCAAGTAATTACCAGCAATTATTGACTACTACTATGATCTCTTGTGAAACTTAATTATGCAGTACAAGGTGGCTCTGACCCTTTTGTCGGTGTGATTACTAAAATGAAAGCTGTTGAACAGTACGTTTCCGCAGAGGTCCTGTTGACTGTGCTGTACAAGGTGATGTAAAAGTATGATCAAGTAACTTTTGAAACTTCTCCAAAGAGTCGGTGAACATTCAAAACGAAGATGTATTGAGCCTGATTGAGCAGTAATTTCCTGTGATCTGATTCATTATGTTTTATACGGGTGTATATATCTTTTGCGTGCTCAAAGGTTGTAGATGAAACCTTAACGAAGTTTCATAATCAGTTGGTGCTGCAAAGTTTATTATATTATGGTCTAAATTGAAAGTTGGTCATGCCTATAAGGCAGCTTTTTACTTCAGGTGCCCGAGAACTCTTATTAGTTCAGTCATCTTTTGTAGCGATCTTGTTATAAATAGCTGAATACATCCCACATTCACAGCAGGAACTGATCTCTTGAGTGTACTCTTCCCAGATTTCCTTATACACAGTCTTGGCAGTCACAGCGCTCAACAAAGCGTCGAACTGGAACATACCGGTCGAGCGCAAAATTAACAATTTCAGGCTTCGCTGAAAACACATCCCCATCTTAGCAGCACACTGCATGTCGATCGCTGTCGCGACAAACCACTTCATTGATGTACCTTGGGAATCGATCATTTGGGAGGCGAGTTGTGGCGGCGCACTCCGTACATAAGCGATGCTCACTGGTGCCATCATTTATTGTACCTCGTCCCTGGCACCCTCGCAAAAGGGTGCCTGGTGACGTGGGGATGGACCTCTTGCGACGCTGGAGTTCAATGTCAGATTGTATTTGATCAGCTTGGCGTTTTCCTTTGCTGTTACTCAACTGCTTCGAAGAGTTGCCGGCCATCGTTGGAGGTCGAGTTGGAGTAGAGCTCTTGAAGGGAGTTAAATCCTGGAATCCGCAAGCGTCAATCACCCGTACAGCGGTGTATCGTCTGATAAATCCACCTACGCTCTTCAGTTGAGTCATCAGTTCGGTGATGTTTTTACGCAAGCACACAATGGGGCCGGGTTCATCCTGCACTCGGGTAACTATTGTACGGTTTCGGCAAATTTCCGGACCAGATGGTTTTGTTGTTGTTGCTGGTGGTGGTTGTTCTGTGATACTGGAAGTAGTTCACAGTCAATGCTTAATGCATTTCTTTTCCATTTCAAAGATCTTTTCCCCCACACGGAAAAGATGGATTCTACGGATTTAACGGTGAACCACCAAAGATCGTGATCAACCTTTGCTTTAATACAATTTTTGCAATCCAACACTGATTGTATAAACTCAACGGATATAACGGATATGCTGGAGACAAACTCACGTAGATATCATGAAACAAAATCGCTCTGGGTAAACCCTTGTTTGCTGATATAAATTTAAGGCTACAGTATAGGAACAAGTGTGCCTTTTCATGGCCGTTCCCCTTACGAGGAACGCTTTTGCGGAGAATCGTCCAGATTTATTTGTAGTTCTTAGCAAAAGATCTGAGAATGTGCTTTTTAGCTTTTTCCTGCATAAGACTACCAACAGATATAATTTTAGAAAGATTTTTGCAGTACTTAGTGTTATTTTAAGGCTTCAAAAAAGGGGAACTGAATTTTTGGGAAACGATCCTTGTTCTTGTTCTTCTAGTTCTTGTCCTTGTCCTTGTTCTTGTTCTCCTTCTTCTTGTTCTTCTTCTTCTTGTTCTTCTTCTTCTTGTTCTTGTTGTTGTTGTTGTTGTTGTTGTTCTTCTTCTTCTTCTACTACTTCGTTTTCTTCTTCTTCTTTTCCTTCTTCTCCTACTTCGTTTTCTTTTTCTTCTTCCTCTTCTTTTTCTTCTTCTTCTTTAGCGTTTCCCAAAATGTGTTTTTTGAATCATTTCTTTATCTTTTAACTTGATTTATGAAACCAAAGTTTGCCAGTTTCATATGTTTAATGCAAAGGAACTTTAAAGTCTTTGGCGTTCCTCCACTTTTTACGTGAGCCTTATTTTAACAGATTGGCACTTTTGCCTATTGTTCCGATATCTGATTTTGGAACGTTCACTTTTGCAAACACGCGGAACAACTGTTCCCAAGTGACATGTTCATTTTTTGCTAAATTGGAACAACTTTTGATATGAATGGGAACAAAATATTCATGTGAAGCTAAACTGAGGGAACGTCTGGTTCGCAATTTTCACTCGCGAGCGGAACTTATTGTTCCTCAATGGATACTTTAGGAACATGTTCCTAACAGTGTTGTTCCTGTTCTGACAAACCGGTTCCTTTTTAGTTCTTTAAGGAACTCTTGTTCCTTTTGATGCGTTCCCATGTAGTGTAAACGTTCCTTTTTCTTCGCGCATTCTCTAGTTCTTGTTCCCATTGACCCACCTGGTTCCTATTCAACTTGTTGTGACATGCCGTTCCGTTTCATTCAATTAAGGAACAGGCTGTGCCTGTTTAAAGGTTCCGTTTTAGACGATGAGTTCCTCTTGAAGTAAATGTTCCCAATTGCTTGTTCCTGTTCATGTAAAATAGTTCCTCATTGCTAGTAGTGTTCCTTTCTTTGAAATGGGTAAGAGTTATCTCGCCTTAATGAAAGGGTCCTTTTCATCATTGAGCAATTTTTTTGTGAAGGGCGTGTTTTTTCCCTGTCGCCTTGTTGTGAATTAGCATACATGATAGTTGAACACCATTATTGTAAATTCTAAAAATGACAGTTTCAAAGAATTGTCAGGACATGTTTTGACGCAACTGGTTTGCCAAACAAGGGCAAGTCATGGCAAGCCTAGGCATGCACGGGCAATTAGGGGCAAGTTGTGACACGTTCAAGCATGCACGATGACTATATTGTTTCCGATTTTTCCAGCCCCCCTTCATCTGTCGACCAACGCCCTCCCTGCCTACCCGCGTCCAACAGCCTTTGCCTCTACCCCGTGTCCTACAACCTCCGCGTCTACTCGCGAACATCACCTTGCGTGAGTACCCCGCGATAACACCCGTACCTTCAATTTCAAAGAAAAGATGTGGCTGTATCCTTAGTAAGCTACCCCGCTATTTGCAAAATTTTATTAGGTGCTGCCCAGTGTGCTTGCGCCTCAATGAATCCCAGTTGTTCCAAAGGCTCAAAGACGTTGGCGGATACAACCCGAGGTACGTGGCCATCAACAGAAAAGAGGCGTGCAAATTTGCTGACCTCTCTACAGACCTCCAACCCCTACCGCGCAATTTCTCTGGTCCGTTCAAAAACCCTCGAGAGAGAAGAAAGCCCATGGTCACCTTAAGTTCAGGCTCTGTTTTACGTGGGTGCTGGAGTCGAGGCTCTTTCGTGGATGGCAGCCCACTGAAGCGTCTGTGTACCGAATGCTCAGCAACCACCCAAGTTCCCTTCAATGTTTTCCCGCCATTTATCAACGAAGTCCTCTGCTCCGACGATGATCATTTCTGCTACCGTCACATAGGACTGTGCATTGAAAAGGTTCTGAAGTTTACTTTTCTTCGACGAACCGGGGAATTCGAGAGAGATGACGACCTTAGCATCTTAGTTGGAGCAGATGGCTATGTCGAGAAAACTGAAACTTTCCAACAAGACATCAGGTCATGCTGTGAATGTCGCCTATTTCCATTTGCATTTGGTGGTCGTTAGCTCGTAAGACGGCTGGAATGCTGCTGATGTCGTATCAAGCCGGGATAGTTTTCAATCCATTGTTAGAAAAATTAAGTGAGTCATAAAGTGCAAAACCTTGTCTGAACTACAGGCATATTTAAAAACAGGCTAGCATTGTGTAGGTGTCAAAGATACAAGCGTGTAAAGGCTCTAATAGTTAAAATAATGAGGTTAAAAGGGCGGCATTTATAACGGTGTATTCATTAGAACCGTGTAACTTAGTCTTAAGGACTTTTAACGTTGGACTTAGATAGATAATTATAATCAAGTCAAATAAAACTGAGGTTAGCCTCCTTCTTCAAATTTCCCCTCTGTTCAAATGATATCTTCGATATTATCGACGATGACCACTTTTGCTACCTTTACATAGGACTGTGCGTTCAAGTGATCAAATTTACCTTCTTCGAAGCACCCGTTTGTTTGAGTTGTTTTGTGTTGAAAATTGATTTCCGTACAATCCATAACCAGACGTTTGACAAGAACTTAAACGCTTTTCTAGAGTTTACTGAACGAAGGATATTACGGACACTACATTGAAAAAGAAAACTGCGGAAAAAAGTCTAACCGCACTGACATTCGGCTGGCGAGTAAAGAAATGTTCTTCACCGCGTGTTTTATTCTAAATATAGCACATGCATTAAAGAGGTCCGGTGAGCAAATTGATGACAGCATTTTAAAGGAGTTTTTCTTAGCTTGTTTCACGAGAACACCGGACTGAGATCTCTGCAAAGCCGTGAATCTGTTTCATACAAATGCGCTGACGAAGTATTTCTTTGTTTGTGATGAACGCCATCCATTCGAGTACGCATCAAACGCACCTTCGTTTAACAATTTATAATAAACGTGCCTTTGAATACAGATTTTAATTTCGAGAGATTATTCTTCTCCAACCAGTCTGCTACAAATTCTAGAGTTTTTCCCTGGAAATAGGTAGTCTTCTCTACGCGGTCCGGCGCAATTGTGTCAACTGAGAAGTGATAAGCTAGTGACGTGCTTCACAAGAAAAACGAGAAGTTATTTTCGATTTGCCCCGCCCCCCCACCCGCGGGACAAAACAGTTTCAAACAATTCCCACCCCCGGGCCCAAAGGGCTGGACTTGTCCCGGGGGTTGCCCGGGGGGGATGGTAACAGGTAAAATTGACTGAAAGTAGCTTGTTCATTTGAAGGCTCGGATCACATGTTCAGGTTTCCGTTCACGCGTGACGTGGATCAACTGTAACCACAATTGCAAGCACAGGTATATTTACTTCAATGCTTTTTTGAGCACCTGTCTGACTTAAGTAAAGTGTCATATAAGACACCTTTCAAAGACACGTCTTGTTAATACCCACAAGTAAGTCTACGTACTTTTTTTCAACAGATTTTTCTGAGAGTAACAGCCTCGATACTTTTAATCTGATCCTTGGTGCAATCGATTTAATTTTCTCCGCTTCGCTCCCTGAAAGCGAAGAGGAAACGTGGGAAGAATCACAGCCTTGGTTAAGGAGTCAGAACGAGCCCCATCATCAACGCCAGCGCCATGGATGGTTTTGGAGAAAGAAACCAAGAACTACCCCCAGTATCACAGAACAACCACCACCAGCAACAACAACAAAACCATCTGGTCCGAAAATTTGCCGAAACCGTACGATAGTTACCCGAGTGCAGGATGAACCCGGCCCCATTGTGTGCTTGCGTAAAAACATCACCGAACTGATGACTCAACTGAAGAGTGTAGGTGGATTTATCAGACGATACACCGCTATACGGGTGATTGACGCTTGCGGATTCCAGGATTTAACCCCCTTCAAGAGCTCTACTCCAACTCGACCTCCAACGATGGCCAGAAACTCTTCGAAGCAGTTGAGTAACAGCAAAGGAAAACGCCAAGCTGATCAAATACAATCTGACATTGAACTGCAGCGTCGCAAGAGGTCCATCCCCACGTCACCAGGCACCCTTTTGCGAGGGTACCAGGGACGAGGTACAATAATTGATGGCACCAGTGAGCATCGCTTATGTACAGAGTGCGTCGCCACAACTCGCCTTCCAAATGATCGATTCCCAAGGTACATCAATGAAGTGGTTTGTCGCGACAGCGACATGCAGTGTGCTGCTAAGATGGGGATGTGTTTTCTGCGAAGCCTGAAATTGTCATTTTTGCGCTCGACCGGTATGCTCCAGATCGACGCTTTGTTGTGCTCTGTGACTGGCAAGACTGTGTATAAGGAAATCTACACTCAAGAGATCAGATCCTGCTGTGAATGTGGGATGTATTCAGCTATTTATAACAAGATCGCTACAAGTGATGACTGAACTAATAAGAGTTCTCGGGCACCTGAAGTAAAAAGCTGCCTTATAGGCACGACCAACTTTCCATTTAGACCATAATATAATAAACTTTGCAGCACCAGCTGATTTGGAAACTTTGTTAAGGTTACATCTGCAATCTTTGTGCACGCAAAAGATATATACACCTGTATAAAACATGATGAATTAGATCACAGGAAATTACTACTCAACGACGCGCAACACATCTTCGTGTTCAATGTTCACCGACTCTTTGGAGAAGTTTCAAAAGTTACTTGATCATGCATTTAGATCACCTTGTACAGCACAGTCAACAGGACCTCACGGAAAACGTACTGTTCAATAGCTTTCATTTTAGTAATCACATCGACAAAAAGGTCAGAGCCACCTTGTACTGCATAACAAAGTTCCACAAGAGATCATAGTAGTAGTCAATAATTGCTGGTAATTACTTTCATATGACCACATTTTTAGGTTATTCATACCACACAGTCACAAAGTTATACTTTGTACTTAATAAAATACTACAATTTTAGGCGGAATTTCTTAATTGAAACCTGCACACGCCTTGTAGAATTTTGTTCGAGAAAAATCATTTTGTCTTGGGTAACCGTAAAATGGACATCTTAGAAAAACGTCAAATTAGGAGCACGTTGCAATGTAAAACACAAA
This sequence comes from Siderastrea siderea, assembly GCA_964030785.1. Taxonomy (NCBI): domain Eukaryota; kingdom Metazoa; phylum Cnidaria; class Anthozoa; order Scleractinia; family Rhizangiidae; genus Siderastrea; species Siderastrea siderea. The sequence continues at coordinate 65,240,192 of OZ034968.1, forward strand.
CGTTCAATGCAGTTATTTTTAATGGGGACGTTTACGTACTGCACGGGTCATTTTTACTGCATTATTCTGTCAACTAAGGACCTTGTTCTTCTGGTGAAACGCTGTTCCAGTCAGTATTTCCTATAAGGGCCGGGGATATGCACAATTATTACTGACACAATATGTAGCTTTTGCTTATTAATAATAGATGGCGTTTACAATTTGAGTATCGAAAGTAATTCATGACTCTCGCAAATCTTTCAGCCACTTTAGAAACGAAAGAGAGTTGGGAACGAATTGAACGAGTTGAGTGAACGACAACAATTGCCTCTATAATCTGATAAAGCACGACAAGAATGGTGCTTAGATTGAAACTAATTAGTGGAATCCGGAGCGGTTTTCTATTGGAGTGTCAAAAGTAGTTTGCATTTGCCTTGGGTTTGCTTTACTATGCTCTGTGATTAGTTAAAGAAAAAAACTCGCCCCATTTCTCAACCAATCAGAAGTAAAACCAAAAACCAGTTGTGGCTTGCTTGCAGCATTTTCCCGCGCTTGAAGCTAGAAGTCGTGCTATTTCTCAACCAATCAGAAGTAAAACCAATAGTGGCTTGCTTAAGGTTACTCCGGACCTTCGCGGGTGTCCTCGGGAAAAAATTCGTATGCGCGCCATTTTGAAGGAAAAGACGGCAAACTATATATCGTTGGAAAGCTTAATAAATGTAGATTTCGGAAAAAAAATATAAATTGCCGGTTTCTTCAATTACGCAAAAGAAAATGGCAAACAACCATGAAAATGACCATGTGTCATTCAATTGAATTAATAGGATATCAAATTCAAGTGCATTGGCAAAATAACTGCACAGTGTTAATCACTAAGGATAAATCATCAAAAGTGTGTCAGCATTTTTCGATATTCTGAATGGTTACTTTTTAATTAATTTTTCAAGTTCGAGCAGCAAAGAATGCGCGATGGACATTGCATTGAAGATCGCCACGGGTGAAATATTATAAATTTCAAAAATTCCCGACACGATTTTGTTTCACGGCATCTAAGGAATGTTCAGGCCAAATTTCACAGAAGTGTGCCGAATTTTGGTACCCTATTAATTCATTTGTTTAATTGAATGGCACATGGTCATTTTGGCGGACATTTTTGCAATTTTCTTTTGTGGAATGGAATTAACTGGCAATTTATATTTTTTCCCGAAATCTACGTTTATTCAGCTTTCCAACGATATATAGTTTGCCGTGCTTTCCTTTAAAATGACGCGTATATGAATTTTTTCCCGGAGGACACGGGAGGGCACCCGTGAAGGTCCGGAGTATCCTTAAGCCTGCAGCATTTTCCCGCGCTTGAAACGATTTTCATGTATTTGCTTCGAGTTCTGATTGGTTGATTGCGTTGCGTGCGTCTGTTGTGATTGGTCACAGTAATTGCTTTGTCTGTGGTTTTACGACACTTATTTGAAAATCCCCCTAGAAGCTCAATAAGTGACTTCTAAAATCGAAGAATTTACAAAGTTTGTATGGATGAGGGGGAGGGCAAGCTTTCAAGATAGAGTCTTCTCTATGGATTTTCTCGAGTTTTGAAACCTTGTACTGTTTTCTTTGTTAGTGACTTGCCAAGACTTCTAACTTGATAGGCCCTCTCAAGTGACAAATCAACTTTTGCAGCCAGTTGATTTTTTGTGATATTTTTTTGTTTGTTTAGTTGATTTTTTGCGAAATTTTGTATCCAGTCCTATTCCTGTACTCGTTCTTAAGGTGATGAATCATGATGTCTTTGCCGCGGGCGTTTTTCCCGCGCTTGGCGCAATATTGTATTTGCTTGAAGCCTTGTTTGATACATTGGGCTGGTGGCTTGTTGTGATTAGCTAGAGCTATTACGCTAGTTTTGGTTTTACGACACGCAGTTGAAACCTGCAGATTTCAACAAGAAAACTGTATGAAACAAAAGTTCTACTTGTTACAGTAAATTCTATTCTGTCACCGAATCCAAGCTCAATTAAGTACAATTCATTTTGAAGACATTTTGTTAAAGGGAATTATGATAAACTCATCTTATCAGTTTAAACATGCCACTATCTGATTAGAAGAGGGGAATGAAAACAGAGAGCAGGGAAAGGGTATTCCCCCAGTTTGTAACAGGAAGATTATAGTTACATAGATGTGTCCTTTATTGAAACCTGTAGCCTGTTCCAGGCGTTCAGAGAGTGGAGTGCGAGCGAAAAATTTAGCAAGTGAAAAAAGCGGGAAAAACAGAGAAGACTGGGGACTCTTCTAGTTAAAGATGCCACTACTTGTTTGCTAGAGGGAATGGAAAACTGAAGGGCATTCCACCAGATTATAAAAGAAAGCTGTAGTTAATAAAAGTTTCCTTGACGTAATTCTATTTTATTTTTCTTTTGTTTTTTCTTAATAAACTTCCGCTTTAATATTGCCCTTGAAATATTGATCTTATCGGTTTGTTTGTGTTTTCTGAGTAACCACAGAAACCAGGCTCGTTCGAAAAAGCCCAGGCACCTAGCAACAAAACTCAAACCGCTCGAAAACATTACTTTGTTGTTTTCCTAGATTTTAAAATCCAGTTTGAACAGAAAAATATTCCATACTGCTGGAAGGAACGACTTTTAATAAGCAACACGCACAGATAATTATGAGAGTTACATCTTGCATGGAGGCCAAGATGGCTCGGTGAAACGCAATAACTTTATAGACGTTGGTATGGCGTTATGCAAATCTTGCAAATCAAGTGCTCATAAAAAAAACGCTGCCCCATTCACAAATAAAAACAAAAGATTACTCATGTCGAAAGTGGAGTTTTTGAAAAGCACTTTAATTCCAGTACACTGGACCTAACCCACACCTCTTAAATAACGTCACTGCTCACTAATTGCTATTTGAGGCCAGTGTAGCCTTTTAATTGTAATAACTCAAAAGTATGACAAATAAACTTGAACTTGAACTTGAAAAGACGACAAAACATTCGAATGGAATACAAGGTGCTTTTTATTCCTGACAACTATCAATAGAAAAAAAGAAAACGTCACTTACTTTCAGAATTTACAAATTTCAAGTGCATTCAACCCTAAACCACACACGTGCACTCAACAATATGACGTGATGTCCTCTGATCCTTGCTGATAGGATCGAAAATTGAAAGTCGAAAGAGAAAAAAAGAATAAATTATTTTTTAAAATGTTTTTTATAGGTCTACTGCATATACCAGATTTGTTTAATTGGCTCATTTTGATCGCTGTTTGCGTCATCTGTTTTGACAAAATTACAGTTAAAGCGTAGTCAACTGTAAGTGGAAACGCTTGTAACACCTATTATGAAAGACAAACTATTATGGGGGACAGAATCTCTTTGTTCCAAACTTGCGTCGTCGTCAAAAGTTTAAACTTAACTTTTTCCGCTTTGGGGGTTTAAATTGGCTGATTTTTGGAGACTAAGGCCTAGAACGTGAACCGATGAGGTGGAAATTTGACAAACTTTTTTAGCTAAGTAGAACTGAACATTACAAAGGGCTAAGACCACACGTGCTGAAAGGTTCAATGATCACATCTAGAGCAGCCTTGCTTATCATAATAAACACACCGCAGTTAAGTACTATTCAGTAGCTTTTGTTTCAATGGTCGCACTTTGAGATTTCATCCACAGTCTCAAACGTTAGACCAGCGTTGTACAGCATAAACAGCACCACAGGAAAGTACTGCTCAATAGCTTTCATTTGAATGGTCACACTTTAGAATTTCAACCACAGACTCAAAAGTTAGAATCACCTGAGATGAACAGGATGAGAAACAGTAACAAAACTATAATACTCCCGAATTCTTACTTTTCGCTTTCATTTGAATGCAATCTTCTATTGACTCAAAAGTGACCGCGACTGGCCAATGCTCAGTAGTTTTCATTTGAATGGTCACATTTTGAGATTTCAACCACAGATGACTCAAAAGTTAGAATCACTTTAGATGAACAGGGTGAGAAACAGCAACGAAACGAGTACTCCCGACCTCTTGCTTTTCGCTTCTACTTGAATGCAATTCAGTCTATTGACTCAAACGTCACCGCGCGCCAAAGCAAAAGGAAAGGACTGTAAAAGCAACTTGAATGCTTACACGTACAGAGTTCATCCACACGCTTAAAACCTAGAACCACCTGTACAACACAAGAAGTCGAACGCCAAAAGGCAGTACTTGTCAGTAGCTTTAATGTAAATGATAACACTATAGGATTTCATCCACACACCAAAAAGATGGAACCATCTTGTACAGAATGAAAGCGCGGGAGAACATTGATCACTATTATCCCGACAGTAACTGTTATCTCTTAGTCATACTCGACACAACAGTACAGTAATAAACTTTGTATAGCATTACAAACAGGATCACTTGACTGTGTCCTCAACATATTTCCATTTGAATGATATAAAGAGTTTAAGCTTTGTGTCTTGTAGTTATTGTCAGATTGGAATGTGAGAAAGATTGCAAAAATAAAAATTTAAAAAAAGTTGATTAAATGACATGATGATTTGTGGGTCGCTTGCTTGAGTCGACTAATCAATGGGAAATTTTTGTCGTTGCGTATTGATTAAAAGAATAAAGATTTCATTTTGGAAGCTTTTAAGACCTTCATTAAAAAGAGCAAAATACAAACAAACAAATAAACCAATATATGGTTGTGAAGTAAACAGATTTATACTGAAAACTGTAAATGAAGGTCTTTTCGTCACGACAAAAAGGGGAAACATTCGCCCCGAAACTGCAAACCACACTTTCCAGAGCAATGATAACTCAGTACAAAATATCGTCCAATGAGGCAACCTGCATTTCGGGTGTATAAAACCTTTGTAAAACACTGCATAATGAAAGAAATACAGAAAAACAGTGTCGAACATCCAAAGAACTAATCTTGCGTCAAGCATTCGTTTCTTTGTTCAACAGGACACAGCTTAAGGAATACTGAATTTTGTTTGAGAGAGTTGTTTGCGCTGGTAGCCGGGCAACTTTTGTCTTTTGTTTTTGTCATCAACTTTTGTCAAATAATCATGGAAATGGGCAATATCAAGTTTTCAGTGTCCAATTTTTCTCTTGTCCTGTTCATTTTCTTGGAATTCCAATCTGTTACGAGTTATTTCCATGGCTACCTGCTACCGAATTGTTAGAGGAACCTCAAAACCTTAATCGGGGACTGAGGAACCTTCGATCGACTGACATCCCATCAGAGGTCGGGAGAGGATAATAGGATGACACGGGAACTAGCTTTAAGCCACTAGGAAGAAGGAACTAAAAACGGTTTGTTTACTTTGCAGTCGCTATAAAACAATAATAGCATCAACATCCGGAGACAAAAGACACCAGCAGGCTAGCGAAGACGAGAATTCATGGAGCTCAAACTGACGGTAAGACCCTGGTTCCTAGACTCTGTTAATGATCATTTATCTTTTATCAAACGAATTCTGTACTTCGTGGAAGTGAAACTCAAGTACACATCTGTTTGCTGAGTGTAAACTTTAACATAACAACAACTTCAAATGTAAGGAAAGAACTGAATAAACTGGAATCTGGAAACCAATTCTGGACTAAGCGAAATTTGCTTTAAACAACCAGGCCTGGTGCAATTCCCTTGTGGGCAGCCATTGGTGTGCTGATGGAATTGATCGGGATAGACTAGCAACCCGGGAGGTCCCCTTGAAATGTTAGCTTGGAGTGTAGCCGAAGGGAGTAAAACTGAACTAGGGGATGTTCAGCAGGGCTCATAACCATATCTCAGGCAATATTAGGTCAGGCCACGTAGCAAAGCTCTCAAACCCATTTTATGGCGGTAGGCAACATATGCCCTGTTTCAGACTGCAATGGTGAAAATCTTAACCCCCTTTTTAGACAATACTCTTAAGGGCCGCAAGCACCTATGGAATATACAACTCAGGACATAGCAATTTTCTTATTTCAATTTTTTCTTTCCTTACCTTTCAGATGCTGCTCCCTGCAGTACCATTTTTTGTTCTGGTTTGTGCGCTGTCTCCATCGTATGGCGAGCCAGGTTGGCCTCGAAGAAGAAGACCCCTTCCGATTATCGTGACCCGGCCACCTCCTAGCAATTCACGCCAGCCCTCCTTCACCCGGCGACCAACGCCCTCCCTGCCTACCCCGCGTCCAACAGCCTTTGCGTCTACTTCGCGACCAACAGCCTCCACGTCTACCCCGCGTCCAGCAACCTCCGCGTCTACTCTGCGAACAACACCTTGCGTGCCTACGCCGCGACCAACAACCGTACCTTCAATTTCAAAGAAAAGATGCAGCTGTATCCTTAATAAGTTACCCCACTATTTGCAAAATTTTATTAGACGCCGCCCAGTGTGCTTGCGCCTGAATGAATCCCAGTTGCTCCAAAGGCTCAAAGACGTTGGCGGCTACAACCCGAGGTACGTGGCCATCAACAGAAAAGAGGCGTGCAAATTTGCTGACCTCTCTACAGACCTCCAACCCCTACCGCGCAATTTCTCTGGTCCGTTCAAAAACCCTCGAGAGAGAAGAAAGCGCACGGTCACCTTAAGTTCAGGTTCGATTTTACGTGGGTGCTGGAGTCGAGGCTCTTTCGTGGATGACAGCCCCTTGAAGCGTCTGTGTACCGAATGCTCAGCAACCACCCAACTTCCCTCCAACGTTTTCCCGCCATTTATCAATGAAGTCCTCTGCGCCGACGATGATCATTTCTGCTACCGTCACTTAGGACTGTGCTTTCAAAAGGTTCTGAAGTTTACTTTTCTTCGACGAACCGGGGAATTTGAGAGAGATGACGACCTTAGCATCTTAGTTGGAGCAGATGTCTACGTCGAGAATACTGAAACTTTCCAGCAAGACATCAGGTCATGCTGTGAATGTCGCCTATTTACATTTGCATTTGGTGGTCGTTAGCTGGTAACACGGCTCAGGAATGCGGTGCATGTCACTATCCAGGTGAAATTTTTCAATCAATTGTTAGAAAAATTAAGTGAGTCATAAAGTTCAAAGCCTTGTGTAAACTATATTTCAAAACAGGCTAGCATTGTGTAGGTGTCAAAGATACAAACGTGTAAAGGTTCTAACAGCGGCGGCATTTATATTGGTGTATTCATTAGAATCTTGTAATTTAGTCTTAAGGAATTTTAACGTTGGACTTAGATAATTATAATTAAGTCGAATAAAACTACAACTGGGGTTAGCCTCCTTCTTCAAACTTCCCCTCTGTTCAAATGATATCGTCGATATCTTCGACGATGACCACTTTTGCTACCTTCACAGAGGATAGTGCGTTCAAAAGGTTCTGAAGTTTACTTTTCTTCGACGAACTGGGGAATTTGAGAGAGATGACGACCGTAGCCGCATTTTGGGGATAAACGTCTACGTGGAGAAGTTTGAAACCTTTCAGCAAGACATCAGCGAGACATGTTGTGAATGTCGTGTATTTCCATTTTTCAACAGTGGACGTTAAGATCGCCAAAGTCTCTTAAATTTCGCTCGTGTAATCGTAGAAATAATTCTTTACCCATTGGAAAAAATTGAAATAATAACGAAATAAAAACTAGAAAACGTAGCGTAACCTGTACTAAGATTAACGCCTAGTTGAACCTAACTGTTAGACTTACAAATGAAGCTCATCATCATTTTAGGAATTTAATACAAACAAATAATTGTTAAATATGTTTGCATGATTCGCCAAAGTGAGTAGGACGGTCTTTCTCCTTCTCCTCTTTCTCCTCCTCCTCCTTGTTGTTGTTGTTGTTGTGTTGTTCTTCGTCTTCTTCTTCTTCTTTCGCATTTTATTTTTATTTAGCGGTCTTGAAGAACTCGAAATTGGACGATTTGTGATATACTTTGCAAGATGATTTACATTCAATAACTACTGAACTCAAACAGAACGAGAAACCATTGGAATTCTGACCACTTAACGGCAAGGCTATGTATGTGAAAGGGTGCCTATATCAGATGTGTTGTCCAAAGGGGGATGTTACAAACTCAAAAAGAACGTACTCGGTAAATCGGGTTCATTCGCAGGTAAAATTCTGTACAAACAAAACTGTAAATGTGTGTCTGAATGTTTTACATATACGCGTCACTGTTCTTGAATTCAATTTTTATTGGATAGGCATTGTTACTAATTACTCGAAAATTTATAAAAGAACAAAAAAGTAATAACTCGTGGAACTATTTTTTGACAACTACGTTTGATTCCGTGAAGAAAAAATATCAGCTAGCCAGAATTTCCTCGCTCCTTGTGTCAATGCAGTACAGCTTCTCGAAGCTTCGTTAAATTTTCGCCAGAAGGCATTCGAGATTTTTACGGAAGAATTCCACGGACTTTTCTGTCGTATTTCTTTCTTTCTTTTTTTAATTGCCATAATGAAGTTACTCCTTTACAACACGTTGCTTGCAATTACACTGCTTGCATGACAGAGCATTACAGTAATAGCTTACTTACTAAGCAAAAGATTACTGACTTTCGTTACCATTATTTACAATATTTACAATACAACGCAGAGAATATAAAACGCGCATTCACACAATGCACACACCTTGCAAGTCAAATTAACTGAAAACAAACAGCTGAGAACTGCATCTGGAAAACTAAATAGAGATAAGCAAGTAACAAAAAACAACCCAACTAGTTTATATAAAAAAGTCAACATATTACACATTCACAGATACGCACACAAACAAGCCGGTAGAGGGCTGTTTTGAGTTTCTCGGTTGTTTGCTCTAAATAAAGGTACTAACCTTTCCCGCCTACTGATTAGAGTTTGCTTTCAAATGCTTTGAATTCGGTTAGATTGTTTTTCTAAGTTTTTTAAATGTTTCGTTATGTTCTATTTGTCACTTTAAGGTCGTCCAGGACGTTGAATTTTTTCTCCCTGATATGTAACCATCTTCCGACAACTTTTGCTTCTAGACCGCCTTGGACCTTCGCTTTGTACATCGCTTTAATTAGTTTTCTCCTTTAGGCCAGTTGAATGCAGCTCGTTAAGATTGGCGAAGTTACTGTTCAAGTTGTCAAGTCTCTTTCTTCGATTCAATACCAGGCGACCTAGCTGGGCTTGAGTCTGAACCCCTTGGTCACTCTTTTGGTTCTTATTCCATTCTATCATTACTAACTCTCATCTTATAGACCCGATATTTGGAAAAGTTTTCCCTTCTTTAGTCACTTCACGGCATAGAACGTTTAACCGACATCCCGATCAGTCCCAGTCCCCCTGACGAATTTCTTTCCTTGAAATGAATGACTTTCCAGAGAATTGAAACCGTTCAGCACCTACCTGCCACTAATATAACGTCACTGCAAAGCGGCAGTTATAAAGCAAAACGGTAAAAAGGCAAGAAGTGAAGAGCAGTTCCACGTGAATCTTAACCATATTGCTTCGAACCTGCTTTGGATTGGAATTTGATACTCAGGTGGATAATAGTGTCGGACAAATCACCTGCTTAGAACAATAGATAGGACATTGACCATCTGAAGTTAACTAAATTTATGTTAACTTAACGTCGTCGTCAATTCCGTTCCTGCCGGTATCCTTGTAATTAGAGCCCTGGAGCCATGAAATTTTTGCCGTGGAACCCGAAACCCAAAGCCTTTTTCTAGTTGTAGTCCAGACAAACATAACGAATCTGATTAAATGGAGCCCTATAAAGTAAAGAAATAAAACCCTGGAACTCCAGTTTTTCTGTCTTGGAGCCCTGGAGCCCTTCATTTTTAGGCCAGAGCCCTGGAGCTGCAAACCCCTTTGGGACCCTGAGTTGAGGAAAGGTCACTGCCGAAGACACAGCCAGGTAGCTAAGGGAGGACAACTACAACTGAGATCTCTAGACTAGTTCAACGCTTGACATCGTGTTGGCCATGAACAGTACATATAGCCCGGTGAAGTAAGGATCTCACAATTTAATCAGCGAAGCAGCTTGCCTAAGTATTTGCTTTTCCAATAGATATACGAATACAAACTTATATTATAACCCAATGTTATATTATGGATTATAACCTAATAACTGTTGCCCATCTTTACAGAATTATATATCTAGAGGTCATTTTGAGACGACTAGCGCGTAACTAGTATCAATATCGATTGACGTTCTACGATACTTCTCAAGATGAACATGAACTTTCACAGCATGAAACTCAAGTTAGAACTACAAATTTGTTTTTCTTTACTGATTACTGTATTTCTATTACTTTTTTGTGCTGAAAGTTTCAAAAGCTAGTAATAAATTATTATTAATTCAAAGCTCTTTTTTATTCTTGTGTGGAATATTCTGGTGGAGCGATGACGTACGTAATGATTAACGCGCAGGACATCCCATCAGAGTAATGATCGAATGATCAGAAGTTCAATGTTCAAAGCCTAGTCTCTCGTCTAGCCATGTTGTTTCCTTAAGTTAAGAAACCTTACTCTAGATTTCCTTTCTCGAAGCAGGTGAATGAAAGGAAACGCTACAAGAACGCTGGGGAGGGGGCGGGGTAATTAACCCTGCGATAGACTGCCATCTCACCTGGGGGTAATTATGGTTGATGCTCCTATAAGTCTAGTTGCTTCGTGTTACAGAAATTGGGTCTGAAAGCTATCGAACACGTTCAGTCTGTTGGATGAAACACAGAATTTACTGTTATAAGTACAGGCCGACCGTCACTAGGTGCGTCACCCACTCAACGCTCGAGTCGAAATGGTCATATGGCTAGTACACCTGTCCTAAGATTTGGAGATCCAGAAGTCAAATCCTCCACTCTGGCCACTGATGTCACTGATAAGTGTGCCTTCGGTAATGCATTCTGAACTAGCTTCACGCTTTGTAAATAGCCAACGGGTTAGCTTCCAATTGGTTGAAACGCTTTTAAGCGCTTTTCAGCTTCCTACCCTATTAAGACCAGGTTACGCCCTGAGTGATTTGATATTTGCTTCGTACGCACGGCCGCTCGAGTTTGGAACTTCAATTAACGCAGACGGTTTTTAAATAAGGTTGTGTAACTTTTTTCCTCTTACTCCTCCACCACAAAAAGGAAAAAAATGCGTAGGAAGCTGAAGTTGCCCACGTAAGCTCTTTTCCTTTTTTTTTTTGGGCTCAGAAACAATATATTCAAAACTAGCATAACCTAGCTGTAATTTTGAGCGTTATATGTACATGACTTCAGTTAGAGGCAAAGATGTTGCTCACTGAATTTCAATGTTTTTGGTGTAAACATTTCTACTTAAGCTGACTTTGGAAATGTTATATAAGGGGTATAGCGGTACATAATAAAATGCTGACGCCATAAAAAAGGAGGAAAAGGTAGACACCGAAACCACAAAATTACGTAATCTCTACCACTCCCCGATGTGAATTTAAAATCTTTACTATAAGAGAAGTCAGATAGTGGATTTAGTTGGTAACACTTTGTATCTCTGACAACTACAGAAATATATCAAAAGCGTGAATTTTGAAATAATTGCAAGGGCACTCAAGCCTTAATCCACACCCTCAAAAATATATGGCTATTTGCCACTTCGTGATGCATTTCGGTGTAAAGCCACTTAAGACTTGTTTAGAAGTAAACTACGTCTATCAGATGTAGTAAATGGGATGATTTTGGCTTATATTTCCAACATATGGTTAAACGAGGTTGCATGTTATGTGCAGTCAACCTGACAGAGTAAGGGGAAATGTTTAAATATTATGATGCAAACGAGTGTCTGTGTCAAAACCGCACAATTCAGCGTCACACTTTTAGACTTAACTTTTTCCGCTTTTGGGGTTTTTAAATATAGGCTGTGTAGCACGTTCTGCGTGTGGAACCGAAGTACAAAGGACCTGCAGCTGTTCGATAGTCTACCAGAAGGTCTTTTCACAGAGAGAGATTTGGGGAGAGGGTATGTTGAACTTTTGTTAAGTGTACAATCGATACAAACCGTTAACACTACCTCTTTTGAGCTCCACAATGGAAACTTCTCAAACATTCCATTTAAGTGCCCGTTTACGAAACATTGAAGGCAAAAAGTATATGAGGGAAAAACTCTGCTTGGAAGTCTTGGAACAATCTAGACACATTTGACCACTTCACTCTCTTGACTCGTGGTTGCATGCGATAATCAATTTCAAAACGCCTGTTCTGATAGAACCAAAGGCACTGGCCTCTGAATGTTAGAGAGTTTAATAAGCAGGGCCTAAGGAGTGCGTCACGTAGGTTGGTTTCCGCATTATAGTATTATCCAACAATTGCATTTAAAAAACTGAGAGATCGTCAGCAATTTTAATGTAGCCAGATTTATTTTTATGATACACTGCTTGCCACCCCATTCAGTCGACGATCGCTGAATCAACGTTTGTCAGGTTTCCATCTGATTGGTACAATTGGTAATCATGATCACTGTTGCAGTAATCGAGCATTCCTTGGCGATTGTATGGAAGACCATGCTTAAGAAAACCGAGAGCATTTATTTGGCCAATATGACCACTACAATCTACCTCTTGAAGCGCTTCAATGAGATTTTCGTTGGACGTACACGGCCCGGGTACACGGACAGCAAAATTTAGCTCGGCTTTGAGTAGTCGAGTAAATGACAGTCATCTAAGTCGCACAACTCAATATGGTTTTCCCAGCCTTGAACATTTCGAAGGAGCTTGGCTTTTCAAATTTATACAAAAAAAAAAAAAACAAAAACAAAAACAAAAAGGTGAAGCATGTTTTCTTTTTCTTTTAATAATTATTCAGGAAAAGCTTAAGCTTCAGATATTGAAGGCGGGTTGTCTGGACGGCGGTTGACAAAAATATATTGACACAATTGCGGGCCTCTGAAATTCAAAGGGGGAAATTTTTGTTCCATTTCTTTTACAATGTTGATTGCGAGCCAAATCGGTGTTTCGTCTTGAAGCTTTTGTTATTTATTTTGTTAAGGCCCGTTTACACAGGCGATTTTTGTCGCGCAACTCAATGCAATTTTTGTCGCGCCGAAATTGCAACTTCAATATCGCGCGTGTAAACCAGCTGCGATTTCAGCACGATTTTATCGCCACGATATCGCAGGAGTTTCGAACCTGTTCGAAACCTGATGCGATTTTGCTGCAATCTTTGATTAAAATGTGACAATCATGAATCAAAAGGTACTCCTCAGGAGGTTTTGTCGCTCGCAATTTGTACAGCCATGAGCGTAAACAAGGACAAAAAACGTACTAAAAACAACAAAAAGCAACTTCCTCCTCGTCATCCTTGCTTTTTAAGCTTATTTACATTTGCCGAGGTCTTTGCCGAGTTGTAAACCAACCAAAGAATTGTCTAATGGCAGTACCGTTAGATTTTGTAAAACCTCTCTATCTACGAATTCAAATAACTAAATATTTTCTTTCTCTTTGGAGATGAAAATTGGAGTCACTCCAGTTCAGTCACTCCAGTTCAGTTCGAGGTCTTTGCCGAGTTGTAAAACGAAACAAAACAAAATTGAAACAAAACAAAACGAGATTGAAGCAAAACGAAACAAAATGAAAAAACTCAAACCAAAACAAAACGTGTGCGCCTGCGCTGTAGCGAAACTGCTGCTCAAAGTTAACGTGTTTTGTAAACCGCGGCGATAAATCGCACGTGATCGCACGATAAATCGCACTAAAATCGTGCTGAAATCGCAGCAGGCTTACACGTGCGATATTGAAGTTGCAGCTTCAGCGCGACAAAAATTGCATTGAGTTGCGCGACAAAAATCGCCTGTGTAAACGGGCCTTTAAGTTACTTTCATCGCCGCAAACTCATGAGGCTTGAGACACTGTCCCTTTACACTAAAATTGAATCGGACGGACTACATTACTTTGCAAAGCCGGGTTTGTGACCGTCGGCTACATTAAACCACATCATTTGAGGTAATTATAAACCTCAAACTGATATGGTCAATTTATCACTTTTGTGGGCTTAAAATAGAATTCTTTGAACGCTCGTCTGTCGTCAGAGGAACTTCCAAGGAAACATTTTCGTTTGAATTTTTAGGACACAGTTTCCAGAAATGTCTTGTTCACCAGAGCTAATAGGCTCCTTGAACGTTTAAAAATGTTTGCAAAAACACTCTTGAAAGGAAAAAAAACACGAGCGATTGTTTGTACTGAATCCAATATACTAAAACAAAGACGGAATATCGTCACCACTTATTTCCTTTTGTTATTACGTGACACAGAGTTTACAATGTTTGTTGGGAAGCTTTTATTTCATGTTCATGAACACGGGCAATATTAATTTTTCTTTTAACGTTTTCGTGACAGTTTAGTTCAACTTTTCATGTGTCGGCAGAACCAATTCTCTTTCACGTCGACTTATAGCGTATCCAGGTGTACAGGTTGTTGTGCAAATTTAGTTTTGGTTCAATCTTCATTTTTGTTTGTCCAACAATTAATATAACAAATTAACATAATCTTAAACAAAAGGAAGACAATAGCAAGCTAAAATTGAAGCCGCAGACATACACATGGTCACGCACTGGCAAATTTTCCTAGCAACCGTATGTTAACCAACATCTATTGAACACATTGACCCCTGAACCGCCCGTAACCGCCCTTCTTTAACCACCTCCCTTGCAACACTTGCGACGTCATCAGTTTTAACGGTCCTAGACAACTTTGACAACTACCTTGTGCAGGGAGATGAGATCTTTCAAGCCGTACCAAAATGAGCGCGATTCAGTCAAACAGGCCAGAGAAAGACGCAAAAAACCGTGAAACTTTGACCAGAAAATTCCAATGAAAATCTTGTCCAACTACCCACTGGTACTTCCTTCAAAAAAAATTCACGATCCTCGAACGTTTTGCAAAATCTTTTCTCACCAAAAGGAAGCCTAGTAAATGCGCCACAAAAGAAAAACAAAAGGGGGAAAGAAAAGCAAAAGAGGCGGGGAGGAGAGAAAGCAAAAGGTAAAAGACGAAAGGACAGCGAAATTTTGCTTTCTGCGCATGCCCGAACGTTGAAAGCTGTAATTTGGCATCAGGAACAAAAGCTAGTCCAGTGCTAGACTTGTAAACAACGTTTTGGACAGTTTGGATTCTTTTTGGCTAGACAGCGACCTAAATATGGCTTGACTCGCTTCAAAAGGCATTTTTTGGCAAAATGTCCAGGAGTCAATGGGTTAACATGCCACCTGTGATGGTCTAACATTGAGGTGGAGAGGAGGGGGGAGGCGAGGGGGTGATATGTGCAGTTTAGCCTAGTAAGAAAGCGGCATGATACAGAAACCCGAGTGTAGCGACTGACCAGATTTTGAATTCTGTTTTTGCAGTTCCCGTAACACTAAAACAAACGAAACTAGCAAGCTCTGATTGGAAACAAGAATTCATGGAGCTCAAACTTAAGGTAAAATAAATAACTAACTAAAGTTTAAGTCATCTACACAGCACAGTAAGGGCCACTAATATTTCTTACATCTTTTCATTTTATTTTTTCCTATCTTTCTTTACAGTTACCGCTCTTTGTAGCCTTTGTTCTTCTCGGTATTTCGTTATCTCCGACTTATGGCACGCCCTGGAGATCCAGGCGAGTACGCAACACTCCCCGACCAACCCGTGCCTCAACACGCAAACCAGTCTGGGTGTTTACTCCGCGACCAACACGCTCAGCGCCTTCAATCTCAGAGAAAAGATGTTTCCGTATTGTGGACAAACTTCCACACTATGTCAAAGGATTTAACAGGCGCCGCCCACTATGCGTGCGTCTGAACGAATCCCAGTTGCTGCAAATGCTAAAAAACGTGGGAGGTTGGAACCCGAGGTATGTCGCTACCAGCAGAGAAGAGGCGTGCAAATTCACCGATCTTTCTATCGACGCAAAGCCACTACCTCGCAATTCCTTAGGTGACGTCAAAGGCCCACGAAGGCAACAAAAGCGCATGGTCTCTTTACGTTCAGGCTCCACTTTACGCGGGTGCTGGAGTCGAGGCTCTGTTGTGGACGGCAGCCCACTGAAGCGTCTGTGTACCGAATGCGCAGCAACCACCCAACTTCCCTCAAACGTTTTTCCGCCAATTATCAATGAAGTCATCTGCGGCGACAATGACCACTTTTGCTACCGTCGCATAGGACTGTGCGCTCAAAAGGTGATCAAGTTTACCTTTCTTCGTAGAACCGGCGAGTTTGAGCGGGATGACGACCGTAGCAGCATTTTAGGGGAAGAGGTTTATGTGGAGAAGGTTAAAACCTTTGAGCAAGACGTCAGGTCATGTTGTGAATGTCGTGTATCTCCATTTTTCAGACGTGGACGTTAAGATCGCAAAAGATCCAGGCTTTTAATTTCGCTTTTAATTAATCGCAAAAGGCTTTTAATTTCGCTCGTCTAATCGTAGAAATAGTTCATTTTTACCCATTGGTAGAGCTAGAAATATAAAAAAGAAAACTAGAAAACGTAGTGTAACCTGTAATAAGAGAAAGGCTTAGTTTTACTAAACTGTTAGGGCTACGAATGATTCAAGCTCCAGTGTAATGTTTTAATTATGTAAGTCTTAGACATGTCATCATTTTAAGAATTTAATACAACTAAATAGTTGTTCAACATGTTTGCACGATTCGCCAACGATAAGAACACCGTCCTCCTCCTCCTCCTTCTTGTTCTTCTTGTCTTCTACGTTTCCCAAAATTTTTACTTCCAAATTTGAACATGTTCTGGCATGATTTTATCAATCAAATTTTGGCTGTTGTATCTGTTCAGTATAGAGAGTCATAAGGTGCTTTGGCATATTTTATTCATCCTTTAAGTGGCTTTTTGACTGACTTACTCTTATTTTTGAGCACTGTTCCCATTTTTGCTTTGGGAACGTTCCGATTAAGAGATGATTGTTCCTCTTTGGAGTGGTTCTTTTAGCATCAAAAAGAACAAATTGTTGTTAAAAATAGGAACAAAGTGTTCATTTAGGGCTAAAAAGAACCTTTTGTTCCGAATTTTTAACATTGAAAGGAACTTTTTGTTCCTAAATGAGTGGCCTAGGAACAGGTGTTCCCAATGGTATTGTTCCTCTTTTATCATTTTGGTCCTTTTTAATCGCTTGAGGAACAATTGTTCCTATTAATGCGTTCCCTTTTAGAGTGGCTGTTCCTTTATGCTGACACGAGGAACTTTAGTTCCCAATTAAATACGTTCCTTTTGTTTTGTAAAGGAACGTTTGTTCCTTTCTAACATTGTTCCTGCTTTGAAAAATTGGTTCCTCTTTATTCACTTGAGGAACAATTGTTCCCATCAACGGTTCCGTTTTGAGCGAAATGTTCCTTTTTTTTGGCACGTGGAACAGTTTGTTCCTAACCATTAGTTCCTATTTATGTAAAATGGTTCCTATTTAGAAATGACCGTTTCTTTGTACATCTTGTTCAACAGAAACATTCTCCTTTTCTTGCCATCTATGATTTTATCGCTTTTTAATTGGCAAAAACATTTGGTGTAGTGTTTTAAGTTTCAAACAACACGAAGCAGAGTCAATAGCAGATTTTTAAAGACTTTTCGAGGCCCTTATAGACTTGCCTGGGCAAGGATGAATATAATCGCACCAACGCCATATATCACCTTAAATTTGTAAACTTACTTAAGAATAATGAACAGTGGCAAGCGGACACATGCCTGAGCATGCAAGCAGGGGCAAGTTGGGGCGGGTTGAGGCAAGTTTAAACTTGCACAATGCAGCCATTGTTTTTTGTCGCCTTTGTGTTTTCTTCACTATTTACGTAAGTAGAACAAATTGTGTGAATCACTCAGATGTCCTACATGAACAAAAAGGGTAAGGTTGACTTGTCGAAAATTGATGGCTCATCACCAAAACCAAAACGGCTTCACTTGGAAAAAGAAGAAACAGATAGCTTGTATCACTGTCCAATACAAACGTGTGATCACGATGGATTTAAAGGTCAACGCGGCTGCAGGAAACATGTGAACACCAAGCACAGTTTGTTCTTTTTCTTTGACGAAAAACCCGACGTTTCAAGTTCCAAAGAACTTGCCGATGATGATACATCGGGTGAAATCACAAAACAAACTGCCAGGGTAATGCCTTCGTTTTCAGTTTCCAGCCAAATTGGCGAGTTATTCACGAAATGGTTGACTGGAAGTGGTGGGGAATGCAAGAAAGATCGTGTAGCTCAGCAGATAGCCAAGAGATACTTTAAATTTCTCAAATTTTGCTGCGAAGATGAAGAGGAATTGAGTTTTGAAGTGCTGGACTTTAGCCTGAGAGTGTTCTCATAGTCTGTTGTTCAAGTTTATCGACTATCTACTTGC